>JANAVB010002398.1:5869650-5917150 GCA_029216955.1 Iris pallida
GACCTGTGATATAAGCCTGAGACCTCCGACTAGTTGGGATGTGACCGATGTTACCATTGCCATAAACCCAAATGACCCGATAATATTATGCATATACGTCCGATATTTGAGCAGGTCTATAATATACTGGCTCATCAGGATCACTCTCTACATGATCACGAGCGAACTTAACATCTTTTTGCAAGTAGGTTGTCATTTGTTGAAACAATTAAGAGAGAGAGAGAAAGAGGGTGTACACATGGTATTCGGTTGAAGCCACTTGTAGCTGGTTGTTTGTTATAGAAGGATGGCTTAAGTGATTCAATAGAAATTTGAATCATCAGTTCTACATTCTTTCTACTACAATCCTGAAATTTGAATCATAAGTTCCCATTTCCCATTGTACGGGTTCTCATATTTGCCTAATGCTGTAATATATTATAGTTCATGCACTACATCTATATTGATGAGTCATTCATCCAAACATCATGGTTTGAAAGAGATGACTCTTTGATCAAGCTTTATCTCTCATGTCTAAATGTCTAGCACTAAGTGGCTCCTCGGGGATATAGGTAGGTCGCCAATGGAAGTTAAAGAAAAGAAAGAAACTATGTTGCATGGACATGAATATGACAAGACACAATATGGACATGGCTATATAGACACAACGTGTTCTAGTGTGTCCTATTATATTGTGGAGTGTCTGTGTCATATTGATTTAGATTTTTGAAGTGCTCATGGAAGGGATAAGCAGGGAAACGGGGGCTTTCTGTTTCCTTGTTGCATGTGTTGATGCAGCACAAGTTGTCATATTCGACCAATGACGTATCTTGCAAAGTCTCATGCCAATTAGGCCTGTGCAAGGCAGCACTAGGAAGCATCTGCTTCAGCTTTAGGTGGCTGACTTACCCGCTGTTTTAGAGGACTACTAATCACAACTCTGATAATTGAAATTTGAACAACATAATATTGTGTATTATGTAGATGTGACTATATGATTGATGCATTATATGAGTTTGTCCCAATAGCATGAATGAATCTATTGACTTAGATAGTTAGATTCTTGAGTTTGTTTTATTTGATGATTTTGTTGTTCTTATAGACACAAATGGACAACACTTATTTAGATGTATCAATATTTCTCCTACCAGATTTATCATAAAATTTGCGAGAACTTGAGAATATTTTAAGATGAACATGACTCGTGCATCTTTCAGATCTGTGAACTTTTGTTACTGTTTCAGGCATGTTAATCTTGGTGTTCAGTTAGTTCATTTTTTAAGGTGAATTTGATTGCATGGGCATGTTTCTTAAGGAGTAATTTCTTCTATATGTGTTATGTTCTTCTTTTTCTATATGATTCTTTGATGAATATTCTGAACATGGTGGTGAGAAGAAATCCATTTTCTTTTTCTTTTTCTTTATATCACTTTAGAATTGTTTTTTTCTGGAGCCTTTTGCTTTCTTTAGAGTAGTGCTTTCTGAAAGCATCATGCATAGTCTATAACTAAGTAGGATCGGAGCTTAAGTTCATGAAATCAAGAACATAGTAGAGCCTTTTTCTTATAACTTCAAGGTTATTAGTATCCTTAATTGACAACCAGTTATAGTAAAGGTCTGAACAAAGAGTTGAAGGATCGATGTCGAGTAAGTTTCTCAGCTTTTATTTAGTAGGTCTTTCAAATTGTACCCAACCTGAATTTCCAATAATTGCAATCGAAAATATATCCAGAGCTCATCCATAATTATATTTTCTCAAACAAAAAAGGAAAAAAAAAAGAAGCTCATAGATTTTAAAGGGTCGTTCGTGTTACTCTGTACATGTTGATGTTTGTTATCTTCTTTATCACATAATTACCAAAACTATGCACATATTACTCTTTACTGAAACTGGCTGGTCCTTATGAACTGAATGTTGAAAGATCATTAAGTGTTCGAGTAATATGTATGTAACTTCAATCGAAATTGGCTTGTCTGGACTAAGAATTACTTCAAAGGATTATGTTTTTAAAACTACTAAAATGTTGTTTTTGTCATGCTTTCTAATTTTGTACAACTTCTGCTTGAGAGTTTGCTACTAATAAATTTGGAAGAACAAGTGGATGTTGGTATATATGAATATTGCTAGTACATGTCTGGAAAATTACATTCTTGTGGGGGTGTATCACTTGGGATGAGAGATGTGTTATATAGGTAGTAGGTTCCACCATAATACCTATTTATAACTAAGTAGAATATTAATCTTCGAATTTGTCGAATTTAGCTATGTATGATATGTTTGGGAACACAATTCGGTGGCAACAAACTTTGATGACTTGAGTTATTTGAATTAACCTTTGTCTCTCTCTTTCCTAACAAAAGTTGCAGATCCTGCTCCAGCAGTAGAGAAACCATCAAGTGGTTTAATTAATCGAGGTACGTATGCCTAAAACAAGATTGGATGCGCATCGCAACTTTCTAAGGAGGGTTGCGATGTTCCTGATTTCCACTTTGCAGATATTGTTCTTGCTCGTCTCAAAACTATAAGAGAATGTCTCTGATCAAAGCTTGGGAGGAAAGTGAGAAGATGAAAGCTGAGAATAAGTATTACATTCATCATTTCTTATGAACTTTTTTTCTTCTGATATTAGTATGAAAAATCAAACATGAAAATTCCCAATACTAGCTAGTCCTGAAGTATTAGAAAGAAAGGAAAAAAAACCTCTCTAGAGAACAAAATAGATGTGTAACTCCACTGTTCATAAATAAATGAATATTTTCCATATTTTTTTTCTTGATTAATTCCTAGTTAATGATTTGAATATTCTATTTTTAAATCCTTTTAACTATTTTAGTTAATGATTGAATATTCTATTTAACTATTTACAAACTATTAATTTATTCCTAAATTTTATTTTCTATTTAAATTACTTGGACTCCTATTCACCATTTGAATGGGCCAACTGACCCATTAATATTTCCCTTCTTAACCAACAATTTAAACCAGCCCGTCCTATTAAGCGCAGCCCAGCTGGCGTCTTATCTCAATGGGGTGCGGGTTTAAAGCTCAACCCTAACCTAAAAATCTGCTAACCCGAACCCGACAGCCGATCCCAACCGTTATATATTTTCAAATCTCAATTCATTTTCATTCATCCTTTTCCCTCCACTCTCTGCTACAGAGGTGGGGGAACGACGATGACGACGACGACGGGGACGACGACGTCGAGAAGGATCCATCCTCTTCTAGAAACTTCCCCCTAACTGACTAACTAACCCTCTCATCTCCACCGTCGATTTCCAACAACCCAAATTCTTCCCAACTGTCGGATTGTAACTGACACTACACCCGCCCAACCGTCGGTCAAGTGCCTGGCCAACCGCCTGATCGACGCCCCGCCTATAAATAGAGCCCAGCTCCCTTCTTCTTCATTCGACTTAAGAACGGCGAAGCCTTGCTGAATTGTTCCTTGCCCTTTCTTTTGTCGATGACGAGCTCCGGCCATGGCGATGCGGTTCTCCGATATAGACGGTGAATCGACCTCGACCGATCCTTCCTGAACATCGGGATCGATGTCTGAATCCTCGCAGTCGTGCGGCGAGCGGCGTACTTCGATCCGACACTGGTGAGTGTCCTCGTCTTCTTCGTCTATCTCCTTCCTTTTAATTTTTGAGTATTTTGATCGGTTGGTGATCGATATAAGCCTGGGTGATTTTAGTGATCATAGATCGATTCTCCGAGTGATTTCGATCGGTTCATTCATCTCTTTTCTGGAATTTGATTGAAGGATTGCTTCTTGATCTGATCCTGGTAAATTCTCGAATTTTGGAGTCAGAGCAAAATCAAATTGAACTCATTTTGTTGTATTCTTTCATTTGCACATCATATATTCGATCTTATGTCTCACTCGTTTTCACATTCAGTTTGGACACACGGAGCTGCCGTGTCGACTTCCGAAGACACGGCGAACCTTCTTCGAGCTCAGGTATGCTCCTGTCCTTCGTCTTCTCTTTATGAATGCTGAGTAGAACCTTCACGTTGCTAGTAGTGACCAGCTGTGAGCTCTGTTTTCTGTCAGCCTAGATTCATGTTGAAGGAGGACACAAATCTACAGAGGACACTGGGATCGGTTGTGTCCGTGGGTATGTATGACCTGTTATAGATTGAATCCAGTAGCTGTTGGAAGTTGAGTATACATACTATAGGCTAGTAATTTGGATTTCAGTAGAGGTTGGACACGAGAGCAGGGGAAACGAGTATGGATCTCTGAGTTCAAGTAATTGCTGCTTGAGGTCGACAGAGGTGATTGTAGGTCACTGTTGGTTCATAGAATTGATGTACTTTTGACCTTTAGGTAGGGCTATTTGGGTTGGCTGTGGAGAGTTGAATATTAGATAGGTTCAACTATGAAGTGGTTAGTTTTCTTCTATCAATTGATCAAGTAACCAATAATGAAATATGGGAGAAGAGTAGGGTGTTGACTGTTGACTGAACTTTGGTAAATTAGTTGAGGATGGATAACATGACATTAAGGTTGGACTAGTTGGTTATGTATTATAGAGTAAATGTTAGATGGATAGAACAGATGGATCAATTAGGCATTCCTGTCAGGATCAGTGGAATTGGTTTTAGAGTTAGTAATATAGTAAATGAGTTAGTGGAATTAAGACAAATATTATATTCTAATTGCCATTTCTATTTTAGGTGATCTAGAATGCTTAGACAAGACCCGGAATTAGGCAAGTACATGTACTCAGTATTACCATCATTGCATGTATTGCACTTACATGTCTCTTGTCATTATTTTACTATTCTTGCTCGATTGATTGCATTGATTCTCGTGTCGGGTGGGGGACGTTCTAGAAACATGTGATTGACTAATATTGGACAAATATTGCCTGATAGCATACACCGTATGCCTGAGTCCATTTCGTGCGTGACTGATAGCATTGTCGTCAGACATGCCTGATTATTGCGTAACTGATAGCATTGTCGTCAGACATGTCTGATTATATATTGACTGATAGTATTTATATGCCTGATTACATATTAGTCCCTACATGTTGGTAACGTCCAATTGTACATGTACACGTAGCTAGTGCATATTTTATTCACATTGCTTCTCTGTCTTTCAGTTATATTTGATGTACCGTTCTATTGATCTCTGTGGTGAGTTTTGTTTAGTTATATTGTATTTTGCTCATTTCCTGACTGGATCGTTGATTACAGGTGAGATGGATCTTAGATTATCAATCATGACATTGGAGCTCATTGAGATATTAGTTTCATGTATAGGAGATTGATTGAGTGTATTTGATTATATATTGTTGTTGTATTATTTATCTTTTATCGGTTTGTACCCGGACATTCATGTATAAGTTGTAATAATTGTATAGTGGATTGCTGTGATGGTTAGTATAGATTTCGAGATTAGATGCTGTGATAAGATACTCTTGTTATTGATGACTAGACGGCTCACTACCGCTGTCAACGACAGCGTAGGCCGGCATGCATCGACCCGTACCCGATTATTCGGGAGCAGGGCATGACATGTTTTAGTGGTGACCCATGCAGGTCTCTATCTAATGGTACTTAGGATTAGAGTGCCATTGGAAGCCTGCGGAATAGGAAACTCATCAGAAGCATAGAACCGTTATCATATTGCTTACTTTTCTGTCTTTTACATCTTGTTAACACATACAGTACACCTACGAGTCGCTGATAGTTCTTCTACAATTCTAGAGATGGCCAAAGGAAGGAAGGAACCCTATCTGCGAGGCCGCCCTCCGTGTGTAGCCCATTCCGAGAGAGGATCATCTTTCCTACCTATGGTAGACCCATAGCGCTCCGGTACCCACGTGCCACCCGTCACGAGAGCTTCTTCACGACACTCCATTAGTTCCATGAGGGGCACCCAGATGCATGAGTTAGTCCATGGGCTATTGGAGGCCCAGAGAGCCCAGACCCTGAGTTTGTTGGATGCTCAGAGGGAGCAGACCACTATTTTGTGGGAGGTATTGAGAGATTAGTTAGCCCACTCCTACCACCTCCACTTCCCCAGACTACTACCGCTCCACCGATATCTCATATTCCACCTCCATCTCATATTCCACCTCTACCGACTACTATACCGACCCTATCATACATCCCACATCCGCCATACGCTCCACATCCATCATATATTCCACCTCCACCACCCATCTAGGCTCTAGTACAGCCTACTACCACCACTTTCGTTTAGCCTGAGCCTATTTCTTTCATTCCGCCTCCCATCCATACTCATGCTTCTCCTACTTATACCCATACTACTTCTACCTACCATCAGAGAGATGGGTCTATCCTAGACTTTAAAAGGATAGAACATAGAGAGTTCCTTGGGATCGAGGGTATACTCTACGCCGATGAGTGGCTAAAGGATATGGAGAGGGTGATGAGACTATCTAGGCTTCCGGAGGACCTCAAGGTGTAGGCAGCCGGCGTACAGATGCATGATCTGGAACGTACCTAGTTTAGGAGTGAGCCTCAGCACGCAGTACCTAGATTGACTTGGGAGCAGTTTTGGGAATCTTCAAAGAAAAGTTTTTCCCAGCTGTGGTAAGAGAGGCTTTGGAGCGCCAGTTTCAGACTCTTGAGCAGGGGACCGCTCAGTTGATAAGTACGCGGTAGAGTTAGGACGACTTAGTCGGTTTGCAGAGGGTAGAGCCCGAGATCTAGTCGTGAGAGCCATGAGATTCAGGAAGGGTTTGAGCCACGAGCTCCGTTACTTAGTCACGGCTAACGGAGCGACTACTTATGCTGGGATGGTCGCCGTTGCTCAGAGATTGGAGATTGACCTAAGCCTCCGACCCAAGAGAGACCGTGACATTAGTAGAGGAGGTAGTCACTCGGGACCACCCAAGCGTCCCAATACCCAGCAGACGAAGACCTTCACATCCCAGCCTCCTCAGAGGACTCAGCAGCAGCAGCATCGACCAGTTCAGTAGCCTTGTGGATTTTGTCAGAAAGTGGGCCATACCTGGCAGGTGTATAGGAAGAGATTTGGACAATGCCTCATTTGTGGTACAGCTGATCAGCAGGCTAGGGAGTGCACCATTGCTCGTACAGAAGCTGGATCTTCGGGATTTCCACAGCCAGAGGGACGAGTCTACCTTATGGCAGAGGAAGGAGCAGAGGCTATTCCGATTCCTGACGAGGACTAGAGACCGAAGGCATTCTCGCATAGCTGGAGCAGACCGTGGGTCATCATTTCCTTTTTAATTCTTTCTAGCACCTAGACTTTCTTGTTGTTTCATATTCAAGACTTGTTTCTAAAGTCTCTGTATTGTTTTGTAAATTGTCGCTTGTTTGATCCTTGTTGTTCCTAATAAAACTACTTGTTCACTTCCTATCATGACTTTGACTGTTAAAGAATTCTTTTGAATCTTCATAAATCCTTGGAATTCTTCTGGATAAAGTTGAGAAATATTCGACGGCCTACTACGACGTGGCAGATGTGCACTACAGTCATTTACCTGGATTATGGAAACTGAAAGTTCATTGCAGCCAGCTGCACACTGGCGAGGCATGGACTCTAAGTTGAAGTAATTACAGGTAATCATAGGCTCTCGAATATTATTGAGACTAAGTCCTAAATTTAATATCTTTGATAATATCGGATAAAGTTGATAGAGTATTTTGGTAATATATTATCAGACCATGGAACCGAAGGTTCACTGCAGCCATATATATTGGCGGGGCAAGAACTGTAGGAAAAGTGACTCCAGATATGTATGATTACCGAATACTATTGAGGCTATTATCCTTGACCATGTTTTCATGACTATCACTGTACCGCTTGAATCGTGCCAATTTGTTTTTGATTATTCTTGATCGTGCCTAATCGTGCCATCTGAAACTTCGAGGACAAAATTTTTCAAGGAGGAGAGATTTGTAACTCCACTGTTCATAAATAAATAAATATTTTACATATTTCTTTTTCTTGATTAATTCTAAATTAATGATTTGAATATTCTATTTTTTAAATCCTTTTAACTATTTTAGTTAATGATTGAATATTCTATTTAACTATTTCCAAACTATTAATTTATTCCTAAATTTTATTTTCTATTTAAATTACTTCGACTCCTATTCACCATTTGAATGGGCCAAATGACCCATTAATATTTCCCTTCTTAACCAACCATTTAAACCAGCCCGTCCTATTAAGCCCAGCCCAGCCGGCCTCTTATCTCTATGGGCGCGGGTTCAAAGCTCAACCTAGTAACCTAAAATTCGCTAACCCGAACCCGACAGTCGATCCCAACCGTTATATATTTTCAAATCTCAATTCATTTTCATTCTTCCTTTTCCCTCCACTCTCTTCTACTGAGGTTGGGGAACGACGAAGACGACGACGACGGGGACGGCAACGCCGAGAAGGATCCATCCTCTTCCAGAAACTTTCCCCTAACTGACTAACTAACACTCTCATCTCCACTATCGATTTCCAACAACCGAAATTCTTCCCGACCGTCGGATTGTAACTGACACTGCCCACCCAACCGTCGGTCAAGTGCCCGACCAACCGCTTGACCGACGCCCCGCCTATAAATAGAGCCCACCTCCTTTATTCTTTATTCAGACTTGAGAACGGCGCAGCCTTGCTGAATTTTTCCTTGCCCTTCCTTTCGTCGACGACGAGCTCCGGCCATGGCGATGCGGTTCTCCGATATCGACGGCGTGTCAACCTCGACCGATCCTTCCTAAACATCGGATCGGTGTCTGAATCCTCACAGCCGTACGGCGAGCGACGTACTTCGATCCGACACTAGTGAGTGTCCTCGTCTTCTTCGTCTATCTCCTACCTTTTAATTTTTGAGTATTTTGATCGGTTGGTGATCGATATAAGCCTGGAAGATTTTAGTGATCATGGATCGATTCTCCGAGTGATTTCGATCGTTCAATCATCTCTTTTCTGGAATTTGATTGAAGGATTGCTTCTTGATATGATCCTGGTAAATTCTCCAATTTTGGAGTCAGAGCAAAATCAAATTGAACTCATTTTGTTGTATTCTTTCATTTGTACATCACATATTCGATCTTATGTATCACTCATTTTCACATTCAGTTTGGACACACGGAGCTGCCGTGTCGACTTTCGAAGACACGGCGAACCTTCTTCGAGCTCAGGTATGCTCCTGTCCTTCGTCTCCTCTTTATGGATGCTGAGTAGAACCTTCACGTTGCTAGTAGTGACCAGCTGTGAGCTCTATTTTCTGTCAGCCTAGATTCGTGTTGAAGGAGGACACAAATCTACGGAGGACACTGGGATCGGTTGTGTCCGTGGGTATGTATGACCTGTTATAGATTGAATCCAGTAGCTGTTGGAAGTTGAGTATACATACTATAGGCTAGTAATTTGGATTTCAGTAGAGGTTGGACACGAGAGCAGGGGACACGAGTATGGATCTCTGAGTTGAAGTAATTGCTGCTTGAGCTCGACAGAGGTGATTGTAGGTCACTATTGGTTCATAGAATTGATGTACTTTTGACCTTTAGGTAGCGCTATTTGGGTTGGCTGTGGAGAGTAGAATATTAGATAGGTTCAACTATGAAGTGGTTAGTTTTCTTCTATCAATTGATCAAGTAACCAATAATGAAATATGAGAAGAAGAGTAGGGAGTTGACCGTTGACTGAACTTTGGTAAATTAGTAGAGGATGGATAACATGACATTAAGGTTGGACTAGTTGGTTATGTATTATAGAGTAAATGTTAGATGGATAGAACAGATGGATCAATTAGGCATTCCTGTCAGGTTCAGTGGAATTGGTTTTAGAGTTAGTAATATAGTAAATGAGTTAGTAGAATTAAGACAATATTTATTCTAATTGCCATTTCTATTTTAGGTGATCTAAAAGGCTTGGACAAGACCCGGAATCAGGCAAGTACATGTACTCAGTATTACCATCATTGCATGTATTGCACTCACATTGTCTCTTGTCATTAATTTACTATTCTTGCTCGATTGATTGCATTGATTCTCGTGTCGGGTGGGGGACGTTCTAAAAACATGTGATTGACTAATATTGGACAAATATTGCCTGATAGCTTACTCCGTATGCCTGAGTCCATTTCGTGCGTGACTGATAGCATTGTTGTCAGACATGCCTAATTATTGCGTGACTGATAGCATTGTCGTCAGACATGCCTGATTATATATTGACTGATAGCATATTTTATATGCCTGATTACATATTAGTCCCTACATGTTGATAACGTCCAATTACACATGTACACATAGCTAGTGCATATTTTATTCACATTGCTTCTTTGTCTTTCTGTTATATTTGATGTACCATTCCATTGATCTCTGTGGTGAGTTTTATTGAGTTACATTGTACTTTGCTCCTTTCCGGACTGAATCGTTGATTACAGGTGAGATGGATCTTAGATTATCAATCATGGATGACATTGGAGCTCATTGAGATATTAGTTTCATGTATATGAGATTGATTGAGTGTATTTGATTATATATTGTTGTTTATCATTTATCTTTTATCGGTTTGTACCCGGACATTTATGTATAAGTTGTAATAATTGTATAGTAGATTGCTATGATGGTTAGTATAGATTCCGAGATTAGATGTTGTGATGAGATACTCTTGTTATTGATGACTAGACGGCTTACTACCGCTGTCAACGACAGTGTAGGCCAGGCATGCATCGACCCGTACCCGATTATTCGGGAGCGGGACATGACAAGATGTTTTGTAATACTTGGTTGGACCTTAGTTTTGTTATGGTATCACTTGTTTTTTTTCAATTATAGATGATGGAGAAGATGATGGCCGGTCGAGACAAGGAAAAGTACCAAAACATTAAGAAGGTAAAAGGTAAAAATTTTACCTTTCTTTTACTATTTTGCCCTTATTAGTTCTAGTCTTCCAAATGTTGTTCATGATAGTTAAGTTGAGTTATTATACTCTCCATATTTTCTCCAGGAAATTGTTCGCTTTTTTTGTTGGTCAACAAGCTCATTAACATAAATTGGTAACTTGTGCTCTTATTCCCTCAGGAACTAATGGAAAATAAAGGTTTGTGAATATGGAAGGATGTGCTCTAGCCGGGTTTTCTACTTATTTTGGTTTTATTTGTATAATTATCAGTTTGGGATGTTTAAGATGTATGGAAACTACATACTTTGGTTGAACATCTTTGTGGTTGGACAAGTGTTAGATGTTTGTTGTTGGACGTGGATTGGATATGTTGGAAGTTTGTGGTGTATGAACAGTATACAGTTTGTTAATATAAAAGTTGGGTTTTATAGTTATTTGATGTGTTAAATCTTCTAGATTATTGATATTATGTGTCTTCGATTCATATATATAATTATAAGTAGAATTTTGGCTTTAGGTTCTCTTGACGGATATAAAATGTCAACAATTAACTTAATCCTGCTGCAGAAGGGATTTTCTTGACGTCTAATAACCTCCATCTAGGCCGGAGTCAAGAAAAGTTTTCAACTACATTGACGGTTTCTCAAAACTGATTTCTTGACGGCTAAAAACTGTCAAGAAAAATATTTTAGATGACGGTTAAAACCTGTCAAGAAAAGCCCTGTCAGAGACCGTCAAGAAAAGTGGAGGACTTTTCTTGACTCTGGCCTACTTGACGGATCCACAACCGTCAAGATAACCCTTTTTTGATGGGGATTAACCGCCAAGAAAGCCTTTTTTCTTAAAGTGTATATGGTTAAGTGTTATTTATGGTTGTTCAGAAGTTGTACCTATATAGTATGTGATCCTTCTTGTGTAATTTAGACATCAATGTTTTTCTCAAATTACTTAGATTTATTTTAGAATTTAAAATATTAGTTTTATATTTATTTGGTTTCGATTTAATTGACAAGTTAGCCTATCAAGCCAATAAGTTGATATATTTAGTCAAAGTATAATTTTCTATATTTATTATGATTAAATATCTTTAAGAAATATTCCAGAATTTATTATTACTATTTTTAATCTATATAAATACTACTTTTATCTAATAGCATGATTACATGTGTGTGTAGAATAGCTAGAATTTGTATATATTTACTTGTTTCATAAATGTATGTATATATAATGGTTGTATTAAATTTAGATAATTTGACCGAATTATTTATATTATTATTTCATAATTTAAAGTAAATATTTTTATATTATGAAGTATTATTTTGTGTTGGCATGATACTTCATGTAGAGGGCATATATATGTAGTTGGAAACTAGTTAGCTAGTATATAATAGACTCTATAAATAGTATATTTTGGTAGATATATTATCTTAGAATTAGTATTTATTTTAGTTTATTTATATTTTAGGAGTTCGTGATTATTTGACTACAATTGGAGCCGGACCATGATTTACTTTGCTTCCAAAGTTCCAGATAAAATACCTTACCATCAATTTTTTGTTTAAATGTTTATGTTTGTTGTTCTTTTCTGTTGGTAGTAGTTATATATAGTGGTGTACGTCCGAGTGACTTGGGCGATATTGATGATGGCATCTATATGATAGGTGTATGTGACTTAGTTGTGTAGAAGACGTTTCCCAAATGTGTAACTTCTATGGCATGATACCTAGCATTACACGTTATTGTGAGTGAGAGTTCTTTGTGTTAGCAAGAGCTTTCACATTCGACTGGATATTGGTACAAGCAGTTTGTGTGTCGGTGCATGTAGAATTTAGATCGTATCTAATTTAGTTACTCGTATTGAAATATGGGTTGTTTGAGTCATGGATAGGACTTGTACCATTCATGGGCGGGGAAGATTACTAGTAAGTGTATGGAATAACCCCTATAGACTACATAATATTTGAAGGAAACTACGGAGTCATGAGCCTCATAGTTTTATAACTGTTTGGCTCGTAACCCGTTGTTAATAGCATCGGCTCGTGATCCGATATCGGCTTGTGATTCGGTGCTATATTTATCACCTACCATACGTCCAATATCGTTTTCAACATGCATTTACATAGTACAGTGAGATGCAGTACTTATCCCTAACCAAAGCATGGGAAATATCGTTACGGATAGTGGGCCATACCTTGTCATTGTTTGGTTGTGGGTGTGGTTCATTGTTTCGACGATAAGATAGTGGACCATGTGGTGGTTCGGGTTATTCATTCAGTTCATATTATGGCACATGATAGTGTCTTGTGCGGAATAGTTTGCCATCCCTTGTCCTTGTCTAGTTGTAGGGGTGCTTCACTACTTCGATGGCAGAATATTGGACCATGTTGTGATCTGAGCTATTTAATTTATGTTTATATTTATTCAGTTCATATTATGGCATGTTCCTTCTGTATCTGGTTACGTCCTCTGAGGACATGGTGATCTCTCTAGGTTATTGTTGAGCACTTGTAGATAGATGATGTATGGTATGTTTATGACTTCATGCTTCAGGTACTGCTTGTAGTATTATTTCATCATTCTTCTGTGTTTTATATAATTCTTATCATCATATACTTTGCTCATTAGCCTAGCTTTGCAAATTTATTTATGTCCTCGAGTTTGCTCGAACATGTGTATTATAGAGCGGGCGACTATATACATATCATTCACTCTTACTTTAGTTACTTATATGTGGATTGAGATATAGTTATGATAACATAGGTTTAGTACACTTCTTTAGCATAGTACATCTAGCGTAAGACCATTAAATTAAAAACTTACCCCATATCGAATTAGCAAGCATGCTTGCGTTTCTAGTCCTACGTATTTTGGGACTGGGACGTGATAGTGTGGGACCCACGTATCTGCCTAATTTGACACCGATGGCAATTTTTGATGGACCTTATTAAATTTTTTGATGTTGTCTATCGCTTAATAGTGTCATTTTAACCCATGGACATCTTCATAGAAGTTTTTCAAAATCGTTCGCCCTTCTTGACTCTCATACCCTTCCTTTTCTAACACGATCGTACCCAACACGTTGACACTTCACCAACCTTCAACTAGGCAAGTATACCTATTCATCGTATTAAATTCATGATTGATGTTATTTTTTATTATTTGTGGTTTTTATGTGCTTGTTACGTGTGAAATTCGATCATAGGCTTCCAAGTCAAACTTGGGTGTGATCAATAGTTGGATCGATTGATAATAACCTAGATACCATGTTAGCTCGTTGTATCTACTGTCATGGACTTGACCCAAGACATAAAATACGTGTGCATATATGCTACCACGTGTACCCTCGTGGCCGACTTATCATTTGGATGGTGATAACGTATCGTTGTAGTATCAGATTAGGGGTTCTGGTAGTACTATTGGGTTGGGGAGGACAACTACTAGGCGCCTGGGCTACTATGTATGTTTTTTTTTGACAGGGTACCTCACTATAAGCTACGGTTGGTAGTCTATCTGTGGGTCGGATGACTCACTATGAGCTACATTTGTTAGTTGCCATGTTGGCTGGTAGTTTAGTGATTAATTATGATTGTTATGTATCCCATAGTCTAATTACCTATCTGTGCGAACATTGTCCTTAAATTTTATGTCACCTATTGTTTTAACTTTAGTTGTATCCTTGATACTTGATGTGTGTGTATGTTAATTATTTACTTTTTTTTACATATGACAAGCTACATATCTTGTTATGTCACTTCAATGACCTAGTTCTCTTGCAAGATAGTGAGCATGATTATCTGAAGGATTACCCATGAAGAACATTAACATGTCTCCTTCCATGGTGTCAAGTTAATTGCCTATTAGGATCTTGTTATCACTCACATATTCATATTACAGTTCTCTTCATGTTCTACTGTTATAGTCTAGAATTTGCAAGCCTTGTAATTCTTTTCAAGCTTGTTCAAACATTTAGATTATTGGACGGCCGACCTTAGTATATTTTGTTCATTCTTGATATTATTACTTTTGCAGATTGCGATATAAAATTGTTAGATCAAACCTAGGCTATGTTAACTAGTATACCTGACTTTAAACAACATTAGACAACATATACTTATTGAGTTTGGTTGGAGGCTGGTTGATACATATATAGTTGGCTATTGCCACATGTCTTGGTACTTATATTTTGTGATTAGAGTGTGCCATAATTTTGATGGTGGTCCATGCAGGTCAAGGATATATTATTTTGGTTGAGTTATTGTACTGAACGAGCCCCGAGAAGATTAGTATGATTAGGGTCTTAATCCACGTGTTATTTTGAAAATTTTATTAATTTATTTATCGTCCTTAGACCTCATGATTACTCTTCAATTATCCCTTTATTAAACTCTATCACTATTGGCTTCCCGTATCTCTCTCTATCTTTAGAGTGATAGACACTCGTGCTTGGTGGTTCACTCTCATGCCTATTGAAATTCTTCAAGAAAATGATTTTACCAGATGATGGGAATCTTTAACGGACAAATACGCTATGACGAGGGACGAGGCTACAAGACTGCTGGATATGGAAGTAGGCTAAACAAAAATTGTGGAAACCTGAAACAATAATGCCACGGTGACACAATATTGGTTCAGCCTCGAGATGTCGTCCAATGATACACTAATGGTGCACAGAGGACATACTAGAAGAAGCATGAGTGTCAACAAATAGACCGAGTTATAATGGTTCAACTTCAACCAAAGATATAACTAACAATTGGTGGAACTCAAGAGTATAATAGATATGCTTCAACTGTCAATGTAACGACATTCACAAGGAACATTACGTTAAGCAACACAAGTAGAGCCACGTTTTCGGATGACAGTAGAGTAACAACAATCTCAACAGTTCTACTTCGATTTAACCTTAGATATTCAGACAAATTTAAAGAGTTTTAAGCCGTTCGATTAATATCTTTGATGATTGTGTTAGCATCACTGTTAAAATAGTATAAATATATACCATATTTATTAATTTGGACCATTTTTTAAACAATAATAGTAATAATAATGTTGTCGCTACTAACTTTTTGAGTTTTCACTGTTGGGGATGAAAATTAGATAGACTTAATTTCACTTTATTGTGATTTGGTAGATGTGGACACAAAAAAAACGATGTCTTTTCTTATTGGCATAAGGCACAACAAATCGAGTACGCCTGAGAGATCCTGCGCTGAGGATCCCCGAGTACAAAAAGAATTCTAGGGAATGGGATGATAGAGATCGAACGGCAGTTGCTCCTTTACTCCGTTGACACTCCGATTACAAAAGTGGAAGAAAACATAAGAAAATTGCTAACTCTCGACTCACTGGCAAGAGTGCAGCAATTTGTCTCTTGAAAATGCTCTACATTCTGTGTTTTGAAGAGGTATGATATCCCTTTTTATAGTCGTTTCTATGCTGGGATGATGTTATGCGCCCACATAAGAAAATACACTGATTTTCATGTGGGCGCATAGTCCTACTTTGGGCGTATAGAGTGTAGGCGCATGCAGACTGCATGATCGTGGTTTGAACGTAGGGTTGACGTGGTCGCATGCTCCGGTGCATGACTACTCGTGGAGACTGACGGGCTGTATGCTTCGGTGTACGATTGATCATGGGTTTGACCGAGTCGGGAACTGTCCTGACTCTGGCGCATAGCCTGAAACAGAGCTATGCACCCCCTGCTGGAGGGGTCCAGAGTGGTCGCATGGGCGCATAGCTTGCTCTGGTGGCTTGGGCGCATAGCATGCTCTGGTGACTTGGGCGCATAGTATGTTTTGATGACTTGGGCGCATAGCATGCACTGGTCACATTGGCGCATATGACTTCTCTGGCTTGGGCGCATGGTTGTCAAGATTGCTAAAATTTTCATGCTTCTACAAGACCCCTTCAAAGTTTTCGATACTTGAACGAGTTCAAAATACTTTGAAAGAAGCATGGACCGTCTTCTCGTGATGCAGTGGTCGCATAGCATAGCTCTCCCTTTGGGCGCATAGAGTTTGGTCAGGCTGTCAGAGTGTCACTCTCGTTTTCCTATTATACGTATTTTTGTATACGTATGCGAGAATTCTGACGTTTGTCAGGTGACCCGTAGTTGGAATTGACTTGCTAGCCTAGTCTAGGTTGGTTTTGACTTGGTTTGGTTTAATTTGGTTTGGTTTGGTTTGATTGGGCCTTTGGTTCTTTATGAGAGAACCCTCCCCCTTTATAAACCCACCAACCCTTTCTCTCTCTTCATTACTTTCTCACTTTTCATTTACTCCTTCTTTCTCATAACTCTCTCCACCTACCAAGAGCTTAGGCAAGTGCAACTTGCTTCATGGAGGAACTCTATTTTTATTGTTCTATTATCTTCCTCACGAGATTCTAAGACACTTTAGTACTTAGCATTTTCCATTTCCATGGTTTATTTCTTGTAGATCTAAGCTTGTTGTATTTTCGAATTTCTTGGGTTTTGATCTATCAAACTTTATTATTTTCAAAATCTGTTGGTTCCATGTTGTAGAGGAGTTCATTCTGCCCTATTGTGAACTATGGAAGTCCATATTTGGGCTTGGATTGAAGGTTGGGAAGTCTGGGAACCCCCAACTTCCCAGGTTCTTCTTCACGGAAAAGTTGGAGAAGAAGAACAATGCCTCCCGTATGGCCTTTTCATGCGGCTCCCCCTTGCCGCATAGGCACCCCAGTCTCATGCGGCTCCCCCTTTGCCGCATAGGCACCCCAGTCTCATGCGGCTCCCCCTTGCCGCATAGGCACCCCAGTCTCATGCGGCTCCCCCTTGCCGCATAGGCACCCCAGTCTCATACGGCTCCCCCTTTGCCCCATAGGCACCACAGTCTCATGCGGCTCCCCCTTGCCGCATAGGCACCCCAATCTCATGCGGCTCCCCCTTGCCGCATGGGCACCCCAGTCTCATGCGGCTCTTCCTTGCCGCATAGGCACCCGAGTCTTATGGGCTCCCCTTTGCCGCATAGGCACCCCAGTCCCCTGCGGCTCCTCTTTGACTACATATGCACTCCAGTCTTCATGTAGCTCCCACCTTGCCGTATGGCTCTTGGCAGCCTTACCGCATGGCCCTGTTTTCTCTTGCCGCATGGCCCTTGTTCCCCTTATCGCATGGACCCTGTCCCCCTAGCCGCATGCGGCATGGCCGTTTGGCCCTTTCCGCATGGCGATCCTTGGCCGCATAGGCCATGGCCCTTGGCTCTCGAGCCGCATGGCTCTTCCCACAACCTTTGCACCATGTTACTATCTTCGTTGTTATATTTATGATTGTGTCTCATGACCCTCTGTGTAACTTGGATCCTTGATGGAATGCTTGTACCATGTTAACTCTGAACATGTTCCATAAACACGATCGATTAATGTGACTCACTTAATAGTGGCCTGTTGTGGCCCACTCACGACATGAATGATTGATTAGCAGCATGACACGATAATGGCATGTTAAGGCGCACTCTCAATAAGTCCCTTGACCTGATAACTCTTAAAAATAGTGATCCGTCGTGGTGCACTCTTGACAAGCAACCTTGACATGATAATTCTTGATGGTGGTCCGTCGTGACGCACTCATGACATGTTAAGTAATCTTGACAGTGGCCCATCGTGGCGCACTCTTGACAAGTAATCTTGATAAGTAAATCTAACATGTAATCTTGAATGCTGTTGCGACGGCTATCTCAACTTGCTAGTAAATTTTCGTCATGACACCGTGGGTGATTGTATTGAATGTGCTTGTATAAGCTACCAGTCTTGTCTCGCATCATGTCTAGGACTTGTATCCCTGGTTACCACGGTCAGGGATTCATACTGAATCTGACTAGGTTAATGACTAGATTGATCAAGTAGTTCATATAGAGAGATATTTCGGCTACAAGCAATCACGTTATCTGGGCGTCTTCCTGATGGACTTGTAGCCTGCCGACGAGTAGGGCACATTTCCAGCTCACTGTTATGTGGGGCACTACATAAAATGATTACTATGCACACTGTCATGTGTTGCATCCAAGTCACCTAACAAGTCATTATAACTTTAACATGAACCTTGCGCCTGGATAACCTGGATGGTCTGCAGGGCTTGTGGCCATAGGAATATTTTATTGCATCTTGCTAGTAACTAGGCGTGTGATAACCCTAGTTAGTTAAAGTATCAAGCCGTACTCTTTGCTTGGCCGTGAATATTGGATGGAGTCCCATCTTGTCTAGTCTTGCCTTGATCCAGCACATGGCTATCTCAGTACATGCTTGTGTATGCTTTACCTTATCGATAATTGGTTAGAGACTAAGTTCTATTCAGGTGAAGGGATACAACCCCGATCCTTGTTTGGTTGACGGGTTGTAACTTGGTTACCGAAATAGTCCTTTAGTTATCTTATCGTTTATCACCCTATTATCTCTACTCTTGTCTTATGTTATTTCATCTATGACTTTATGTGCTAATATGCTGGTTTTAATTCTTAAGTGAAGCCTCCCTTGTGGTACTTGCTCTTTCTGGGGTCTAACCCAGCTGGTTTTGTATGACCAGATTTTGGAGCAGCACCCGAGGTTCTACCTGCATTCCAGCCAGATGGTGACCACTAGAAGAAACCCTGACAATGAGTGGGTTTAATTTTGCTCTCTCACTCTATTGTAAATTATTATTTTGAGGCGTTTAGCCACCGAGTAAGTGTTAGCTCGTATTGAATACTTATATTTCTTATCTGCCTACGGGCTGTAACATGATTACCAAATCCTAGGGTTGATCATGTATGACTGAAACTCTTGAGTCCTCGCATTTTACGACTAGCTTCATGATCATCTGTATATGAAACGTATGGGACGTCTTACTATTGTATATTTGATGGTCTAACATCTTGTAACTATTATTACTTGCTTGAGATTGAGACACTAGGCTTATTCTTGACCATAAGAGACTGTTGGCTTATAGAAAAACCCTCATATATTTAGACAGCCGTGACCGTATATAGAGGTGGAATACACTTCTATATACGTAGCTGGCTGTGTCTGCCCCTGCTCTCCAGTATTCTGGATTTGGGGCGTGAGACAGAGAGATGGCTGTTGAGATCTTCCTCAAAAATTAGAACCGACAGATTCATCGGAGTAGAATTTGAAGAGGTCTATCCTTCATGCGTTGTCCATGTCAGCAAGTGGCAGTCACATAATGTGCAAGAGACTAAAAATTTATCTGAGCGCATAAGTCGTAGTGGGCGCATAGTACGCAGTGGGCGCATAGGCACATAGGCGTAGTGGGCGCATAGTATTTGGCCTGTGCTATAAATAGGCTTTTGAAGAGAGAGAAAATTCATTACTCTTTTTTCTTCTAAAACTTTCAAAAGACTTTTCATCTTTTCTCTGCACGAACGATGTCTCCCAAGGACACCAAGAGATCTGCGAACGGCAAAAGGGCTAGATTTTGGGACACTAAACAATGGAGCCCGATGTCGCTGTTCCGTGTAGAAGACGAGGCTTTGATTGCGGCCCTCGCGGAGGAGGAGGCTACTTTCCAAGCAAGGAAGGATGCCCTCGCTCAAGAGATCAGTGAATTGGCTGATCAGTATGGACAGTTCAACGTTGCGAGTGAGGCACGTACTGCTTCGAAGAATAAGCTGGCTGCACAGATTACTGAGAAATATAATCACATTTGTAGATCCAAAGTGAGATTGCTCAACTGGAGGCCAGCTTGAGGATAGCGACGTCTGAACAGAAGGACTATTTGGCTCAGGCTGCCATGACAGCCACAACTTTCGACCACTTAAAAGAACAGCTAGTGAAGTTGGAGGGAGAGAACATAAATTTGATCCCCTTCCAGGATGAAGCTGCTCGTCAAGAAAAGGGGCGTCGTCGTGCTACTACGAAGTCCGAAGCCGAAATTATGGCTCTAAGGGATAATATCAATCGATTGTGTATCCCTTAGATTTTTCTTTGTAACTATTTCTATTTTAGCCATCAAGACTCTTGTTTCTTTTTCTCCGTCTTCTGATAGACGTTCTAATAATGAATCTTTTGTCTTTCAAAATTCATGAATGAAGTTTTGTGAAATATCAGAACTAGAGTTAATTTGGACATAGTAAGGATATTTCTGGTGGGTATTCCGCTAGGAAATTTGATGTGGACCTATTATCCATTTTATATTCAGGGTTCTTGAATATAGATAATAAGTTGAAAGAAGCTGCTAATAGAGGTAATGTGGATGTAATAGCATAGGATGTTTTATATCTGACCAGAGGTAATATGGACGTGGAAGGATATATAACATTAGGTAGGAGTAGATAATTCAGAGGTAATATGGACGTGATTATCCTTAATGAATGCTTTGCTCAGAGGTTATATGGATGTGGCAAAATGCTTCTTACATTCCACTGGAGAATTAATTATCGGAAAATGGTTCAGAGATAATGGAAACGTGACTTGTTTTCGTCAAACCGAGTTTGGGCAGAGTCAAAAATGGAAATAATTCAACTGGGAAAATATTTTAGAGGACCTATTATCCATGGCGTATTCAAGACTCTTGAAATACGGATAATAGTTAGATGATTTTTCGAATCACATAAACATTGCACTGTACATTTATATGACTAAAAATATGTGAACACTATTTATAAAAGGTTACACATAATATTCTTTCAGGAACTTGCCGTTGATAGGCATCATGAGCAAGTCACCATCAGGCTTGGTTAGTCGATACGCACCGTTAGAATGCACTAATTCTATAACAAAAGGACCTTCTCATTTAGGCTGGAATTTTCCTTTTGTCTTGTGTGTCATGACCATTGGTCTTCTCACTGCTAAGACTAGATCACCAACTTAGAAGATTTTTTCCTTTACGTTTTTATTAAAGGCTCTGGAAAGATGTGTTTGGTATAGCTCAATGCGCTGCTGATCTAACAAGTATTTTTCGTTTAGCGCTTCGAGCTCCTGTAATTGCAGACGGTAGCTTTCTTCGACAGTCAACTCACTAGCTAAGGTTACTCGTAGAGAAAGAATCTAGATTTCTAGGGGAAGAACTGCTTTGCTTCCGTAAACCAAGAGAATGGCGTACTGCCAGTTGGAGTCCGAACTGTTGTACGATAGGCCCAGAGATATTCGTCGAGCTTCTCATTCCAATCGTGCTTGTTTGAAGACACAAACTTCTTGAGAAGTTTAATGATGGTTTTTTGAAGGCTTCTACTAACCCATTAGCTGCTGGATTGTAGGCAGTAGAGACTACATTATGGATTCGATTCTTATCGCAGAACCGATAGAATGCATAGCTCGCGAATTATGGACTATTATCATAGATGATCCTGCGAGGTAGGCCGAAGCGATAGATAACGTGATGTTTGATGAAACTGATCACGTTTGATGCCTTCACTTCGATGAGCGGTATAGCTTCCGTCCATTTAGAGAAGTAATCGGTTATAGCTAGGATGAACCGATGTCCTCTGGAAGATGGCGGGTTGATTGGGCCTATGACATCCATACCCCAGGCTTTAAAAGGCCAAGATGCTGTCGTCGGATGTAGAAACTCTGAAGGTTGATGAATGAAGTCGATGCGGAACTGACAAGCCCTACACTTTTTTGTATATTCAACAGTATCTGCTATCATCGTGGGCTAATAATAACCTATTCGTCTGAGGCGATCTTGTAATTTGGGGCCTGGTTGATGTGTACCACAAACTCCATCGTGAGCCTCCCGGAGTGCATGTTTGGCTTCTATGTCTGATAAACATCGTAACATTAGCCCGTCATAAGAACGTTGGTACAGCATTTTGGTAGCTGTATCATAGTAAAATCTGAGGGATCGCCATTGGACTGATACTACTTCTTTTGGGTCCTCATGGAGTATTCCATAGACAGCGTAGTCTATGAAAGAAAATCTTCAGTCTTTAACGTCGACGTTTGTTTCCGTTGTGTAACTATGATGAATATGCAAGGCGTATTGGTAGGAACGGTCAGGGAAGCAGCGAGACCGGCTAAAGCATCCGCTTCTATATTCTGTAGTCAAGGCACGTGCTCGATGAAGAATCCAGCAAAAGTAGAAGCCAATTCGATTATCGTTTTGTGATATGGGATGAGATCTTCGTGACGAACTTCATAATCCCCTCGGACCTGACTAACTATTAGCTTAGAATTGCCGTAAGCTTCTAGATAGTCAACTCCTAGTTATTTTGCCAGTTGAAGGCCGATCAATAGGGCATTATATTCGGCCACGTTGTTGGTGTAGGGTTCCATAAGAGAATATGCACGATGTATAACCAGATGGGTGGCTGACACAAGCACGATGCCTACTCCGACCACGATATTTTTTTTAGGTCCTGTTCTTGATGCATCGTCAAAGAACATTCGCCAAATGGGGATTTCTTCAGTTACGGTGTTAGACTCCACTACTTCATCGGGGATTTCGTCATAGAGTTTGAAAGATTCTGGCACCGGATGAGCTGCTAGGAAATCATCTAACACTTGGCCTTTTACTGCCTTCTGAGGAACGAACAACATATCATATGGAGTCAACAGCATTACCCAAGTTGCTAAACGAGAACTAAGAACCCGGTTTAGTCATGAGTATTCTGAGAGGATTGACTTTAGATATGAAGTGGATAGTCTGCCCAGACACATAGTGGCATGTCTTCTGGATAGCAAATACCAGTACAAGACATTCCTTTTCCACATGTGTGTATCTGTGCTCGGCACCTACCATTGTACGACTGAGGTAGTAGATTGCCTGTTCATGGTCGCCTTCATTCTTCTGAGCTAATCGGGCGCCAAGGGAATGGTCCATAGCGCGAAGATATAGTAAGAAGGGCTTCCCTATTATTGGAGCCACCAGTACTGGAGGGCTTGTGAGATACTTCTTGATGTCGTCAAATGTGCGTTGACATTGTTCAGTCCAGACGAAAGATACGCCATTCTTCATGAGCTGAGTAAACGGTTGACACCTTCCAGAAAGGTTCAAAATGAATCGTCTGATGTAGGCTAACCTTCCTTGAAGTCCGCATAGCTCTTTGAGATTCCTTGGGGGATACATATCGAGGATAGCTTTCACTTTCTCCGGGTCAAGATGTATACCCTTTGAAGTGATAATGAAACCAAGAAACTTGCCGCTGGAGACTCCCAGAAAAGACTTAGTTGGATTCATCTTGAGTTAGTGTGCACGCATTAGTTCGAACACCGTTCTCAAGTCTTGGAGGTGGTTGCCCTTGAGATGACTTTTAACTACGATATCGTCTACGTAGCATTCCACTATTTTGCGTAAATGATCGCAAAAAATTGTGTTCATAGCTCGCTGGTATGTCGCCCCTACATTTTTCAATCCGAATGGCATCACCCTATAGCAGTATACCCCCAACGGTGTTCGAAAAGATGTCTGTTTCTCATCATCGAAGAATATCTTGATCTGGTTGTAGCCTGAGAACCCATCTATGAAGGACATCTGCTCGAAGCCGCAAGTATTGTCGATCATTACGTCGGTGATCGATTGAGGAAACTAATCTTTTGGGCATAAGAGTTCAAATCACAGTAATCGATACAGACTCGAACTTTACCGTTCTTTTTCATGACTAGAACAATGTTAGCGACCCAGTTAGGGTGTTGTTCTTCGCGAATGAATCCACTTGCAATAAGCTTCTTGACTTCATTCTCGATGGCCTCCAGATATCTTGTCGGAATCGTCGTTGCTGCTGCTTCACTGGCTTAGCTTTAGACAAAATATTTAGGCAGTACATAAAAACTTTAGGGTCCAAGACTGGCATGTCTTCATAGCTCCATGTAAAGACGTTAATGTATTCTCTTATAAGCTGTATAAGAGATTGTCGTTCATCGCCAGACAGACTTTTGCTGATGAAGATTGGTTTAAGAGATTTTTCATCTTCAGTAGGTGGTTTACGTTGTTCAAAACATAACTCCCACCAAGTATCCATCTTTTGAGGCCATTGTTCAAGCTCGATCGATTGGACATCATCTGCAATTTGGTCAACTGACACCATGTTGATGGACAAACTTGCTTTGAATATTTCTCCAATGCTGGAGTCTAAATCCCAGAGCCAGGAATCAGAAGAATGAGAACAACGATCTGCTTCAATGTCTGATCTTTCAGGGGTTGTTGTAGGAGTGACATAACCCAAACCAACACCGTTTTGTTGATAATAGTTCTCGGTTTTGCTGGGAGGAGCAAAGTGACGTATTGGCAACCGTTATCCCCGACCGTAGTTTAGCCCCTGGTCACTTTTTATATCATATCCCATGTTCTGGATGATATTCTTGGCCTGCCAACTATATCAGAAAAGTTGCATTTTCCCAGAGTCATAGTCGGCTTCAGTGTTATGATTGGGAGAAGTAGAGTCCAGAACGAACTTCTTTCACCAATTATTTGACCGAAGATGATTAGTTCTTCACCCTTCTTTCTAGCTGGAACGATGAAGTAGTAGATATCTTCTGGCCAGACTTTTTTCTGCAGATGAGGCATCGTGACCGGTATGCAGAGGTGTGGTCCTATGTCATGCTCTAGAGCATATATCGTATCTATATACTAGTTACAGATTGGTAGACATCGGAGTAATTCAAAGATAAACCTTTACTTAGAAAATACGCAAGTTCTTCTTTAGGGATAACATCATCCACTGAAGGTACACTATTAAGAGTATTGATATACTCATTGAGAGGATCATTGTCTGGAAGAGGAGCCATAGACTTGGCCAAGTTCACCATATAGGGTAACTCTTCAAGATTGGGAGGACGGACTTCAGCATGTTCCACCCGAGGTATTTTGCGGAGAGTGATGGTCAATGGTTTGACCTTATCAGGGTTCTTCTTTTTAACCCATATTGTGAGAGGCTTTAGAGTACTTTTTTGGAGTAGTACGTCCTTTGACTCGGATAATCAGGGGACCATCACTAGAGGATGAACTCACTTCAGCTTCATCGTTAGCTTCGTTGTCGTCATCCTTGGAGGGCTGAGATTAGTAAAGTACCGAATCTCAATAGTAGGCTTCAATGCCCTTAAAAGGATCGACATCGGCAAACTCCGTCTTCACGACACCATCGCTGTTGACGTACTTGAAGCACTGGTGAAGTATGGAAGGAACGATCATATTCTCGTGTATCCACGGACGTCCCAACAAGACGTTGTAGGATACATTGGCATCGATTACATAGCAAGAAACTTCTGTTTGAAGATCACCAATCTGGTACTTGAGACGAATCTTGCCCAGCGGGTGGCTTCTTCCAGCATTGAAAGCCATGATAGTTGTATTGGTTGCAGATAGCTTATGCAAAGGGATCCCTAGAATTTGGAATAAACTTTTAGAAATGATGCTGAGGGAGGAACCTAGATCAATGTGCATCTGATCCACCTTAATCGCCCCTATATACCGCATATAGTACAGAGTTCTATCATGATAATTATTTTTTAGTAGCATGCCCTCTTGTGAAAAGGTGATGTTGGGCACCACTTCCATAGTACCATGGCAGTGAGGACAGGAGACAGGGTCTTCAGCGGGGGCATTGACTTCAGCGAGATAAGAGTTGGCATGTAGTAACGCCTCACTTAAGGCCTTTCGCGTTTCTTTGGAGAGTCGCAATAGATCGAACAGAGACAACCTGGCAGGTGTATTGGCCAGCTGTGCCAGTATGTCAAAGTTGTAAGGCCGATCCATGCCTTCGGGAGTTGGCTCTTTCAGAGGCTTGTCAAATCGGGTCTCCTTCTGCTTGGCTTTGTCGGTAGTTGAAGGCTCACACGGACCGGCTTCTGAACTTGTGGGGGCAGCATGAGCTTGAAAAGGTACTGCTTCTTCTTGCGCAGGGTCATAAGTCCGTAGATAAGCCTTTCTAGATCGTGTTTCGCCAGATAGAACTTCGTAAATGGGAGAAGACACCATATGACATGATTTGTATTTCTTGCCTCTTTTTATTGGGAGACACCACCCCCTGTGTCATTTCTTACATAAGGTCCGGATGGACCCACATGATCTCCCCACATTCAGTCGTGAGTGGCACCAAGGTTGAGTTGCGAGCTGGCGGCAGGTTGACGACTTCCATTATTGCCTTGGGGATTGGGACTATTCCTTCTGGGACTTTTGTGGGAGGAAAGTCACCAAATTGAAGAGAGATAATGTTAGAAGATATGACCTTGTCTTCAGCTTCGACGTTGATTACTTGGTTGTCGATAAGCTGTTGTATCTTCTTCTTCAGACGATGTAATCCTTGGTAGAGTGGTGCACGTACTGAGGCCTCGGACAGTACTTGGGATCGTTGAGTTAGTTCGCCTCTGCAGGACGTCGTAGTGGAGGCAATGTCAGTTTATTACCCTTCGTTAATGTGTGAAAAATGTTAATAACATCGTCCTCGTCAAAGGAGAAAGTCTCCTTAGGTTTTTCAGGAGTGCCCAGAGAATTGGAAGCTCCCTTGGAAGTGTCGACCTTCAAGACTTCTTTTCATTTACCCCCACGGACAGGGATAGTTTGAGGGTGCTTGCCTTTGTCTTCAGATTTGGGTGTTCTCAAACCCAGCAATTCCAGATTAGGGATGTCTTTTTCAGCAACATCAGCGGCCCCAATAAAAGCGGGCCATGTATCATACTTATGTATACCCAGACAGAACTTTACTGTAGGAAGGAAGTTATGTCGACAAGTATCCATAAGTTCTGAGTCTAGTATACCAAAGGACATCTTCAATGTTAGTCGCCTGAAGTGTTCGATGAAAGCAATGACAGACTCAGTCCTCCTTTGCTTGGTCTCGATGAGGGTGGACATACTAACGTGCATGCCACTCTTGTAAAACCTGTTGAGGAATAACCTCTCCAAATCTTTAAAGGAATTGATACAACCGTCAGGCAGACTGCAGAACCATTCAAAAGCTACCCCCTACAAGGTGCTAATAAATAGCTTTGACAAGAACGGATCGTCCCTGGGTAAGTTTAGAGTCTACGTGTTAAAGTATGTCATGTGTTGGCGAGGAGAAGTCATCCCATCAAATAAATTTAGCGTCAGTGGCTTGTAATTAGGAGGGCAAGTAGTGTTCTTCCATTCAGAAGGGTAAGGTTGAGATATCCCCATCTTTTGAAGATCGTCTTTGTGTGAGATGGTATCGAAACGGGCAACGAAAGCATCAATTGCATCCTGTTGATGAGCAGTTTTTGAAAAACGGTTGCTGTACGGTTGTCAGTGTCGTTGGTGAAGGACCACCCCTAACATTTGTAAGAATTGTAGGAGGCATAACGGAGTGATACTCCTTCTATAGTGAAGGAGGGTTGTTGCTATGAGCTGGACTAACGTGTGCCGAGATGTTTGTTGAGGTGGAGGAACAGCCCCAACAGCCTGGACCGCCATAATACTGGTAAGCATATCAACGATCTTGGCAAACAGTACACTGGTGCTGATACTGGCTTCTTCAGGTCTCTCTTCATCTGCCATATATGTAGATATATACGAGGACGAACAGAGGAAACAGTACAACTGGTGCTGATACTGTCTGCCTCTAAGTTGAAAAGTCCCTCGTCTTCAGGTAGAGGAGGTAGATAGTCGCTGTCAGACTCGGAGAGATCGTCGTCATCTTGAAGGCTACCCATGGTGTGAAGGTCATCTGCTTCAGATTCTGAGGAAATACTACCCCCAGCTGAAGGATCATCCCTTCCAGCTTGGGAGTCCTCATCATCTATACAAAATTTCATCCTTGACCGAATACCCAAATAGACTCCTTCAGATGTGACAACTTGCTGGCTATCTGTTGGCAGACTTCTTCTTCTTCTGTTTGCGGAACTGAGAGAGAAAGTTGGGTTCGTGGTCCACCTTCTTTGATTGGGGCTCCCGTAAGATGGACCCCATGAAGCCATGTTGGATGAAACACACAACGGCTTTTATTGTCAAAATAATGTAGTCGTCGAAATATAGACTGCCTCCGAGGCACTCTCGTTGCTTTGGAGCAGCAACAGTTGATGACAATGCTGGTGCATGGATGTACACCATGAATTGTTGTATCCTCCTTCGCTTTACGCTTATGATTTATCATGTCACGTAAGTCAGCAGAAGGGAGTTTTGCCTTAAAACCCATGTCACATGCATTGCCGAGCTTTGCATATGGGTTTGTAAGGAGAGTTGGTACATTCGGACATAGTTCACCGTGCAGGGGCAACCCCCACACCTAAGTTCTGTGATGACCTTGAAGACAGCCCCGTGCTATACGCGTTGGGGTCGGTCTTTTTGTTGTGGGCGCATAGACCCTAAAGTCTGCCTTTGGACGCATGCTTCCCAGAAGTCTTGGTAGTATGCCTAAGCTTCCTCGATGTGGGCGCATAGTATGGGTCAGTAGAGCTTGGACGCATAGCCTTGGGCGCATGACCCTGGATGCATAATCTGTCCAAGACAGAAGTCTTCTGGCCAGAGTTATGTGCCCATATACCCTCTTGGACGTATAGCTTTAGGCGCATGCTTGGTAACGCATCACTGTTTTCTCCCAGCTTTGCCTCCTTCATTTGTGAGCCACACTGAGATTGCCCAGAGTGTCGACCACTTCGATTCTTGGCATCGTAGTGTTTTCCTTTGCCAAGTCTCGAGCGTTGAACACTCTGTTGTTGGTGGCACAAGAAAGAAGTTGATGGGCTAGTAGAGCCCGGAACGATATGAGCCTTCTTCATTTGTAGAGATTGTGGCAGAGCCATGCGCCCACAGAGGAGCTCTATGCACCCACGTGACAGAGTCCTTCGGTTGCATATCTTCTATGATACTGGCAGGATATGCACCACGAGCCTTCGGAAGCCAAGTCTTGCGAGACTTGTTTGGCTTAACTGATTTTGAGGGAGTAGAGCTGTCCCTCGAGGGCATCTCTTCGAACGCCTGCTGATCGAACTTCACGATTAACATCTTCTGAGTGCTCCCCACTTTGTTGGTATCAGATTGTGTCACCACCTTCTCGTCAGAGGAAAAGGTAGTCCCCAGCAGAGTCACCATTTTTGTGGACACACACAAAAAAGAAGAAAAAACGGTATCTTTTTTATTGGCGCAAGGCACCACAAATTGAGTACGCCTGAGAGATCCTGCGTTGAGGATCCCCGAGTACAAAAAGAATTCTAGGGAATGAAACGATGGAGATCGAGCGACAGTTGCTCCTTTACTCCGTTGACACTCTGATTACAAAAGTGGGAGAAAACCGAAGAAAATTGGTAACTCTCGGCTCACTGGCAGGAAGTGCAGCAATTTGGCTCTTGAAAATGCTCTCCGTCCTGTGTTTTGAAGAGGTATGAGACCCCTTTTTATAGTCGTTTCCATGCTGGGATGATGTCATGCACCCACATGAGAAAATACACTAATTTTCATGTGGGCGCATGGTCCTGCTTTGGGCGCATAGAGTGTAGAACGCATGCAGACTGCGTGATCGTAGTTTGATCGTGGGGTTGACGTGGCCGCATGCTCCGGTGCACGACTGCTCATGGAGACTGACGTGTCCGTATGCTTCGGTGCACGATTGATCGTGGGTTTGACCGAGTCGGGGACTGTCCTGACTTTGGCGCATAGCCTGAAACAGGGCTATGCGCCCCCTGCTGGAGGGGTCCAGAGTGGGCGCATGGGCGCATAGCTTGCTCTGGTAGCTTGGGCGCATAGCATACTTTGGTCACATGGGTGCATATGACTTCTCTGGCTTGGGCGCATGGTTGTCAAGATTGCTGAAATTTTTATTCTTCTACAGCATAAAGTTTGAAAACTTTACCAACAATAATACATCAAAGTGCAACCGTGGAGCTTCTTAGTTTCGAGAAGCTGGCACCGGAGGTTTAGTCTCTTCTCAATGCATAACCAAGACTCACTTAAATAGAAATTCTATCTAGAGCACTTTTAATACAATCTCACAAACTCAACCAAATCAATTTGCAAAAGATCAAATGCCGGAATGATTGCAGGCCCAGAAATTGATGAATCAAAATTAGAAAAGCTATATAAATAAATTTAAAATAGAGATTATATAAATTCAACAACATACTATCAAGTGAAAGAAAACAGTTTGGAGCAAATAAAGCTTTATATACAATCTTTAGGCGAAGAATTTAACAAATGGTGTTTGCTACATGTAATCTTTTAACTGTGCCAAAATCTTGTGCATCGTGTTGGGAAAGAACACGAAAATCGTTCCTTCAAACCGATAGCACTTGATAAGGATCGAAAAAATGTACAAAATAAGCCAAAAATCTACCCAAGAGCATAACACAAACACAACGATATTTATATAAAATTTTAACAGAAAAAAATCACGAAACAATCAGAGTCCAACCCGAAAAATCCTCTACTAATGGATTAAAGAAAAGTACACCAACTCCTTTACGAACTCCTTCCGATCCACACGGATCACTGTAATATTTTATTCAGATGAAATAGATTACAATGGGTGCAAAGAGATTACCGAAAGTGAGAAGACGAGGAAGAACCATTGTAGAACTCTTCGAAGCGATCTCTATTCGAATCACACTACAAAAATACGAAAAAATAGCGACAGAAATATCCGTTGCTATATTGATTTTTTTTCCATCGCTAATCGTATATAGTGATGAAATACGACAGACAAAGTCCGTCACTGCATCAGTTGTCGATGTTAAACTTCCATTGCTAATATGTTGCTTTAGCGACGGATTAGTGACATTGTAGCGACAAAAATATAGCGACCGATTAGTGACTGAAAACATTTGTCGCAATCCTTGCGACAGACTACCAATGGAATGTCGACATTTCGTGAGTTTCATTTTTGAGTATCAGACAGTAGGTTACCGACAAAATTGTCTAAATTTTCCTTGGTAGTTGGTCGTTATAACGACTGATGTAGAGACGGATTGGAAACTTTTTCTTAATCACCTTTTCCTCTCCTTCGAAAATTACCTCCTAGAAAAACTCTGAATCACCTCTCCCTCTCCTTATAAAATTACAACCTAGAAAAACTCCGAATCACCTCTTCCTCTCCGTAGAAAATTACAACCTAGAAAAAATCTCCTTAGAATGTAGTCACTGCTCTAGATTAGAGTTAGCAAAATCCAATTTAAAACACCTCTATCTCGAAAAGATCTGGACCCTCGATCTCGATCCAATGGTCTTCAGTCCCGATACCGGTATACTGACGGTACACTGATATTGGCATTACGAGTAGGAACTGTTCTTGAACTAAAGCATGTCTCATTGGTGTACCATCGGTATAGAAATGGCGGTATATCGACAATACACCGCCTGCATTGATACTATTGTCACGCCCCAGAACCAGAACACTGAAGAGTGGGGGTGCACATAGCCAGCTACGTATATCGAAATGGCATCCACCTCGCTATACGGTCACGGCTGTCTAGATATGTGAGGGTTTTCTACAAGCCAACAGTCTCTTATGGTCATGAACAAGCCTAGTGTCTCAATCACCATAAGTAAGTAAAGTCGCAAGATGTATGATCATTAAATATACAATAATAAGGCGTCCCAAATATTACATATTCAGCTGATCATGAAGCTAGTCGTTACAAAATGCTAGGACTAGCAAGAGTTTAGTCATACATGATCAACCCTAGGATCTGTCAATCATGTTTACAGCCCGTAGGCAGACAGTAAGTAAAAGTGCATCGAGCTAACAGGTGCTCGTCGGCTAAACGCCTCAAAAGAATAATTTACAATAGAGTGAGCGAAACAAAATAGAAAACCCACTCGTAGCCCGGGTTTCTTCTAGTTGCCACCATCGGGCTGGAGGTTCGGTAGATCCTCGGGTGCTGCTCCGAAATCTGGCCACACAAAACCAGCTGGTTCAAACCCCAGAAAGAGCAAGTGCCACAAAGGAGGCCACAAAATAAGAACAAAAGCCAGCATATCAGAACATAAGAAAATAATTACATAATAAAGACAATTATTAAGGAGAAACCTGGCAGGTGATATACGATGAGATAACCATGGGACTATTCAGATAACCAGGTTACAACCCGTAAACCAAACAAGGACCGGGGTTGTAACCCTTCGTCTGAACGAAACTTGGTTTCTCCCACCATTTATCGGCAAGATAAAAATACAAGAAATCAGGATCTGTAATTAATCATGATTAAGGTAAGCACGAGTAGTTATGTCATGTCATAACCTTGTACAGGATCAGGACAGGACAAGCGGGACTAGACTCCATCCAATCAATCACGGCCAAGCAAGTACTACGGCTTACTACTTAACTAACTAGGATTATCACAAGCCTAATTACTAACAAGATGCAAGTGAGAATTTCCTAGTCCCAAGCCCTGCAGACTATTCAGTTATCCTTTCGCGGGTTGAGAGTATAGGTGGGTACATCGCCCAGGAGACAAATGTACCCTTAGGTGACTTAGAGGGTACAACACACGACGGTGTGCTGGAAATGTGCTCTACTCGTCGGCAAGCTACAAGTCCAATTAAAGCGCCCAGATAACGAGATTGTCTGTGATTGGAAATTCTCCATGAACTATAGTTTGATCTAGTCATTAGCCTAATTCCATATTCAGTATGAATCCCTGACCGTGGGAACCAGGGAGTCACGTCCTAGACATGATGCAAGACAAGACAAGTGGATTGCACAAGCAAGCAAGCAGGAACACCCACGGTGTCAAGTTGATTATACAAGTCAAGTTAGTCGTCGCAACAGCATCAAGTCAAGTCAGGATTACAAGTTACAAGTTACAAGTCAAGTCAGGTACAAGTCAAGAGTGCGCCGCCACGGGCCACTATCAAGTTATCAAGTATCAAGATTAATCATGTCAGGGTACTTGTCAGGAGTGCGCCACGACGGGCCACTATCAGGTCAGGTTGGTCATGTCAGGAGTGCACCACTACGGGTCACTGTCGTGTTATGCTAGTTCCTTGTCATACCATGCCATGTACAATAGTCATTCCAAACATATTAAGTGAAATCAAGTTCATGACAAAAGGCGTAAGGATATAAAATGGGCATGAAATATCTAATAAAATATCAATATACAGGGCTATGGAAGATCCAGGCCTAAGGAAAATAAAACCAAATCTCCATAATTGGACAGATTGTGCAAGGGTCCCTGGGGTCGGGTTGCGCAGGGGTCAGTGCGCCAGGGGCCAACTGCGCAGGGGTGAGCTGCGCAGGGTACCAACTGTGCAGGAGTGAATTGCGCAGGGGTGGATTGCGCATGAGCAGACTGCGCAGGAGTGAACTGTGCAGGGATGGATTGCGCATGAGCGGACTGCGCAGGAGTGAACTGTGTAGGGGTTGGATTGCGCATGAGCAGACTGCGCAGGAGTGAACTGCGCAGGGGTTGGATTGCGTATGAGCAGACTGCGCAGGAGTGAACTGCGCAGGGGTTACTTTGTGCATGGCTGGCTTGCACATGGCTAGCTTATGCCAGTGCAATCCAACGCAGCGCAAAGCACTGGCTGAGCCTATGCGCAATCGGCCATGCGCTAAAGAGCACAGACCGGGGTGTGCAAATGGTCAAGTGCTAAAGAGCACTGGCCGAGAGCCTTCACCAAGGCTGAGATGAACTCCTCAAGAACACCAAAAACTTCAAATCTTCATAACTTAGCCAAATCAAAACCAAATCTAGATTTTCAAAGTTCTAACTTGAGTAAAATCGAATTCTCTTCCACATGGAAGCATCAAAACAAACTAAAATCCAAGTTAAATAGATCAAAATCATGCAAATCTAAAAATAGTAAAAACCTAGATCTAGAACAATGGAAACTCCAAATCACAAAATGTCAAGTTCTAAAGTTAATCTCCATGGCCTAATCTAGCTAATGGACAAATAAAAAGTGGTGCTTATTTGATGGCAAGGTGCACTTGCCTATAGGTGATGGTGTTGTGTAGAGGAAGGAAGAAGAAGAAGAAATAAATGAAAATAATGAGGAGAGAGAAAAGTTAGGTGGGATTTAATGGAGGTGGGTTGTGTTGTGTTGAGGGTGGAGTGTAGGTTAAAGTGCTCCTCTCATGATAAACCAAACCAAACCAAACCCTCTCCACAAAATAAAACCAAGCCAAGTCAAAACCCATTTTACGAGAAAATCCAAAATCTGCAAGTCGAGCCAGAAATACAATTACAGGCCAGAATCTGAGAAAATAAAATACAGGTCCATGATACATGCAGGCTTAACCAAAAATACGTATTCAGAATATGGGTGTTACACTATTTTTTCAATAGTCTGTCACGAGTTCAAAATGACCCTCCTTCATCGCCTTCGACTACCCGAGCTTCTCTGAAAAAATGATAGCACTTGTCATACTCTTGGTGTTCTCCACATAAGTTGCAAACCTCGTCCAACAACAACATATCTTCTTCTTCCTAACTATGTGTCACGATATGCTCCCACTTTTAGAATACGAGTACGTAGCCAAGTCCAGCCTACGCCACAGCATCGACGGTAGTACGCTGTCTGTGATAACATAGTCCACAACACGAATAATATGCACATAACATCTACAGCTAAACCGTCAAAGATAATATTCAATAATCTTAACAATAAACTAAAGAAAACTGCAAAATAATTCACTACAACTCAGATAGTCTCGGGAACGAACCCGATAGCAGAAAAGTAAAATATATAAACTAGAATCCAAAACTATGACCACTAACTAATGGAAAAGCATAAGAAAGAAAATATGCTAATTCGCATCAGTGTAAAATCTAGTACGTCAGTAACGTCAGTGCTGCCAACATATTCACCGTAGACCTCAGGACAGATGACTTTGTCTAAAGCTAAAAATAGTTATCTAATCAGGATTGGAAAAAGTTTAACATAACATTACACTACACAATATTATATACAAACATGGAGGAACAACAGTAAAAGCAAGATGAGCTGTAAACATGATACAATATAACAAAAAAAGATCTACTATGACATATTAAAGCATACTCAAAAGAGAGAGACATCTAAGCAATATAGCAAAGAATCGAAGACACGTGTCCAATGTGTTTTAGAATACTAACGTTCAACATGTGTTTGGGTTAGTAATCGAATAGTCAACATGTGAAGTGTATTGACTGAACAAACTTTATAATATGTTACCCTTACCGAATAAACTTTGGGCTATACTGGGGTACCACATGTCTACTAGTCGTATTCTCCTATCCGACTAACTCACAAGTACATGTACGTCCAACACGATAAACATAAACAATACGATAAATAATAACATGATAAACAAAAAGTAAGATATTAACATGTACATATACTCTAACAGTTCTAACTCTTGTGTACAAGCAGTAATCATAATGAATTTAGAACGACGACAATAAGAAGTAAAGTGAACAGACAATATATAAAGATACATGCAGTACAAAATAAAGGTAATATAATGTCATAAAAAAACTTACCTAATTTCCTGGACAAACAATTTTCATAAGTCAAGGACGAGAGGAACTCTGGCCTATAAGCTACCAACCCATATCATATCATCATAAAACCACAAGTTAGTTCTAAGATTCCTACTCTAAAAATTATGGAAAGGTGGCTAATGGGTTAATCTACTTAATATTATTTAATTCTAGAATAAATTAATTAAAATCTAATTTAATCATATTATAATCTGAATTATAATCTAAACAAGGAATTTTAGCTATAGAAAGTCTCGGTTCTAATTTCCGAATCCATGACACGCAAATCGAGATATATCGTTGACTAACTAGTTAAATATTATGAACTCAATAATTTGAGTGCGTATCTAGTAGATTTTAGTGCCACGAGTGTACTGGAATCAACGGTGTCACAAAATTATGATTTGGTCAAAAGAGACGTTCCGTTACGGCTAACCATAACCAAATCGATGAATCACCCATCAAATATGAGTTCAACGAATTAAATAAAATACTAAATAATCATATAGATTTTTGGGAAAATAATATGTTATAGATCATCGTGCCAGCTTTCCAAAACTTCAAACGGATCATAAAACGGAATTCAGGATCACGAGAATCACAAAAATCATACAACGCATCAATTTTTGGACAACCGGCACTCAAATAAATCTCCAAAAATTTACATAAATAATTACAGAAAATAAATTATATTTTCGGAAAGCTAACTTCGATACGGTTCTAACAAAAAAACACGCAAAAAGATGCCGGAGTTGGTCGCAATCGCTCCACGAAGTCGAAGGATTACAGAGAATAAAACCATAGGAGGCTGGAACTAAAAAAATAGGGTTTTTGGAATTTATCCTAACATATATATAGGGAAAATCACTCCACTTATTCTTGGTTAAATTTCACTATGTATATAGACTAAAAATATGGCACGGTTAGTGCACTCATGTGCCATGACTAGCATATTAGCTGTAACACCCTCCCTCCAAATTTATTTGTTTTAATATTCATTTATTTTAAATTTACTAATTTATACTTTGGTAATATTTTTCATTTTTCTATTTAATTATTTTAAAATATGTATAAACTAAATTTTTGTTTAATAGTAATAATAAAAAGAGTTTCAATATTTAATAAGTACATTTTATATAATATATATATTTTTTTTTCTTTTTTTTTTACATTTTATATAATATATATATATATATATATATATATATATATATATAAGTACATTTTTTTACATTTATATATATATATATATATATATATATATATATATATATGTGTGTGTGTGTGTGTGTGTGTGTGTGTGTGTGTGTGTGTGTGTGTGTGTGTGTGTGTGTGTGTGTGTGTGTGCGTGTGTGTGTGTTACCAAACTATTTTAGGTATTTTAGGCATTTTAAAAATATATATTCTTAAGATTTTTATGAATTTAGACTAGAACATATATATATATATATTTTATATATATATATATATATATATATATATATATATATATATATATATATATATATATATATATATATATATATATATATATATATATATATTTTTAATAAGTAATATATACTTTTTATTTATGTTATAATATATATATATATATATATATTATTTAATTTATAAATAAATTATAAAGAAAAAAAAATAAAAAAAATTAAAAAAAATTAAAAAAAATATATATATATATAGAAAATATACATGGCTCTTCTTCTGCTCTGGTGCTCCCCTTCCCCGTGGAGACCCTAGGGTCTCCTTCGTTCCCTCTCCGCTCCCCCCGCCCGGCTCCCGATGGTGGCTCCTTGGCCGGCCGACCTGTTGGCTCTGGTCGGTCACCCTCCCCCCTCATCCTCTCCTCCATCTCCGGCCCCGTCTCCTCCCTCCTCGCCTCCCCCCTCCCCATCTCCGGCCCCGCCTCTTCCTCCCCCGCCTCCTCCCCTTTGTCCCTTCTCTCCAGGCGCCCCGCTCTCCCGCTCGGTAGCTACAGCTCTCAGCTGCCGGCATCCAGGTGGCCCCCCTTCCAGGGTGATGGCGTTGCCTGGACTGGTAACTCATTGGCCCCCAGTGGCAGGCTTCCGCCCCCCCCCCAGTTTTTGAACTTGTCGCTTCTTCCGCTGTCCCATCCGGGCGGGACTCCTCCTGTGGTGCAGGTGTGGGGTCCCACCCCTCTGGTTCCCTTGGTATGGGCGCTGACTCCCCATGCGGTGCAGGTGTGGGGTCCCACCCCTTTTGGTCTCTCGGTATGGGCACTGGCAGCCCAGTCTCCGAGGTAGACCCTTCCCATTTGAATGAGTTCGTGCAGTACGCTGTCTGGCTCACTTCATTGTTGGGTGGGTCCCATCCTTCCTTTTTCTTGCCCCAGCTCTTCGCTGCTCAGCTGTCCTTCAATGCTGGGTCACACCGTCCACATAACCTTGTTGGTGCTTCCCTAGGAGCAGACTCCACCGCTCCTTACGCTGGGCTCGTGGACCCCTCCCGTGCGTATTTCTCTCCTTATTCCCCTTACGCTTGTCACGTGTCCCCCGCGTGTACTTTTCCCCATACCCCCCTTACGCAGGACTCAAGCTCCTTCGCGTATCCTTCCCCTTCCTTGTCAGCGTACTCTGTCGGGTTTGCCCACCACCCGCAGTTTTACGCTCCCCAGCTTGTGGCCCCGGGGCCCCCCATCTCCTCTCCTCACTCCTCTCGGGCCCTTGCCCCCCCGCTACCCCTTTAGTCTCATCCGTCAGCCTCCCAGTCGGCACCCCTCCATCAGTCTTTGTGTCCTCCGCTACGCAGCCATCCGACCCTTTAGCCCCCGAAGCTCTTCATTCCGGGACTTCGGGAGGCATCCCCTCCTTGGCTGTCGTCGGTCCTGGACCCCCCGGAGCGGTCCGCGTAGCTATCTCCCCCTTATCCCTCCTCCTCCGCCCGAGATGGCCCCTCCAGCGTCGTCTCCCCTTACTCGGGATGCTGTCTCTCCCCTTCTTCCGACAGCCCCCTTTTGGCTGGCCCCGTTGCCCCCCCCCCCCCACCTTGCCCCGAGTCGGGTCCCTCCTTGCCGCTGTCCCCGCCGGCCGAGGGAGCGAACAAGGTCCCCTCCCCGTCTGGACCCTCCCAGCGGTCCTTCGCCGCAGCTCTTCGCCTGGAATTGGTGCCCCAGAAGGGTCTCGTTCTCCACGACGTCAGCCTTCCGGACATTATTTATCCTGAGGGATCCTCTGCTCCTATGGTCCCCTTCTCTGACTTGGAATTGGCCTCCCTGTCATCCTCTTTTCCCCATTCCTTTGTTCTTAAGTTTCTACCGGCTGCCCCAAACTCTCCAGGGTGCAGGAAGAAATTGCCAGCTGGAGCCTCTCGACAGATTACCGGGTAGCCCCCCTTGACCCCAGGCATATTTTCCTCTATCTTTCCTCCGATACCGACCACAGGACGGTGTGGTCCAAAGGCACATGCAGGATCGGAGCCCACTTGATGAAGATCATCAAATGGTCACAAGGGTTTACCACCAAAGAAGACTCTGCGAGAGTCGCAACCTGGGTGACCCTGCTCAATCTTCTCCTCATATGCTTCGTTCCAGCAGCTCTCAGGCGCATCGCCAACTCCTTCGGCACGTATGTGGCCACGGCCCCAGAGACCAGCAACCTAACCAAGGACCACTATGCCAAAATTTGTGTAGAATTTGACCTTACCGTCGAACCACCCAACTTCATCTCCATAGAGCTGGGCAACCGCTCCCATACCCAACAAGTCCTTTACGACAACCACATATTGTTCTGTAATCATTGCCATTTAAGGGGCCACCTCACGAAGTACTACCACCGCCTTCTCCCAGAACTCAAGAAGAAAGCTACCCGAAGAGACATTGAGCCAGCTGGAGAAAGGACACCCTCGTCGCCCATTCTGCCACGCCCAAACTCGCACATTCGATTCGGATCCAGTGACGGACAGACCGACCTAAGCGAGCATCCTTGAAAAACCCTGATCACAGCTCGGCCCCCCTACAACACTCGCGATCTCACCCTCTCCAACCCTTTCGATGTCCTAGAATCGGGAGAAGCGGATCCAAGTGAGTCTAGCTACCCTCCGACCGAACTTGATCTCATCGAGACAGCACACACCCCTCCGAACACGGAGATTGACGAAGAGATCACTGACACCATCTGCGTTGTCCATCAACGCCCCATCGAAGATCCGGTTGAAGAAGCGCTTGCAATCCTCGGGCCAGAACAAGTGCGGAGAGGACTTCAGGTACAAGCCGCAGGTTACCCCCTCCAGCAAACTATTCTGCTGATTAGGAGCGCCAGTGACTCCCTGGTCATCCCCTCTGAAGATCCCATCTTGGACTCCCCCGGGGAATTGGTAACCATTCCCACGGATTCACCAGAGCTACCCTAAAGCGACTCTCCATCCACGTCAAAGGCGGAGGCGCCACCAGCGAGTGGGGGCAATGTTACCTCGCCAAGGGCAGAAGCGTCCTCCTCAGGTGGGGACAAGGCCAACAAAGCTACTATTGATAACAAAACCATTCAAACCAGATCCGCCACCAGGCGGAACAACCCCCCCCCCCCCCAACTTCATTAATGTTGAACATCCTTTTGTGGAACGTCCGCGGACTGGCGAACAAACCAACATTAAGGAGAATTTTTGGACTGTGGAAAATCCACAAGATCGACATCCTCATTATCATCGAACCCAAAATCACTCCCAAAAGATTAAAATCTATCCAGTTACAGCTAGGCCTCCCCACGGCCATAGCCGGCAGAAATGACATATGGATCCTCGGCACGATGGATGTCAAAATCGAGGTCATCCAGGACTCCCAGCAGGCCCTCACTTGCTGGTGGGAACATCCATCGCTTCCTGAGCGTAACATCATTTCCGCGGTCTACGGTAGCTGTGAGATTGCCGAACAGAAACAACTCTGGAACGACCTCATAAACATCCACCTCCACCACATCAACTTTCCTTGGCTGTGCATCGGGGACTTCAATGCGATCACCTGTAGAGAAGAGAAAATCGGAGGGCGTCCTCCTCCTATATTGGCCATGCAAGACTTCAACAATTTTATCTTTGATGCTCACCTCACTACTCTCCAGTTCACCGGCAACACCTTCACCTGGTGCAACATGCAGGAAGGCGACCGTCGATAATACTCCCGATTGGACAGAGCCCTCACGAACGATCGTTGGCACGGCATGGGGATCACCATCAACCTATCCCATCTCAACTCCACCGAATCCGACCACACCCCTCTGCTGGTTGAAATCAAAAACCATGCCAGCCTTACCAAAAAGAAGTTCCAATTCCTCGATTTATGGACTGATCATCACCAATTTTTGGGCATCGTCGCGAAAGCTTGGAACCGTGAAGACTCCCCCAACCCCCTTTCACGGATGAGCAACAAACTCTGTACGACGAGGAAAGCTCTATCCAATTGGAGCAAACTCGCCTATGGGGACATTTTCCAAGCCGTGCGGGTTGCGGAGAATGATGTCACCCAAGCTGAAACACATTTTGCGTCGGAGCAATCGACAACTGCCAGGTCTGCCCTGAACCTCACCAAGGCCATGCTCAAATTCCGTCTTAAAGTGGAGACCGACTTCTGAAAGCAGAAAGCGAGATTGAAATGGGACAGCGAGGGGGATAGAAACTCAAAATTTTTCCATGCCTGCGTCAACGGTCGCAGACAGAAGTTAGCCATCCACCATACGACAGACGACAATAGGAACATCATTTCTGACCAAAAAAGCATCCAAGCAGCAGCGGCAGAGTTCTATTCCAAATTATTCACCAAAGAGACTGTCCATAACGACAGACCCTTCTTGGACCAAATCCCCAGACTCATAAATGACAACGATAACACCCAGCTGGAACGTCTACCTACGGTCCAGGAGGTGAAAGACGCGGTCTGGGCCTTGAACGAGCAAAGTGCCCCCGGCCCGGACAGGTTCACTGGTGTCTTCTTTCACAAATGCTGGGATATTATCAAGCATGACATCATCGACGTGGCCATTGCCTTCTTCGAGGGTGCTACATACCCCAAAGCCATATCCAACGCCAACCTCATCCTCATCCCGAAAAAAGATAACCCGAAATCCTTTCGAGATTACCGCCCCATCAGTATTTGTACTTTCACCAACAAAATTATCTCCAAAATTATCGCGTCCAGGATGGCGGAGTTTTTACCCAAGATAATCTCTGAGGAACAAAGTAGCTTTGTGCAAGGGAGAAACATCCAGGACAATATTATACTGGCCCAAGAGTTAATCACCTGCATGAAGTTTCCAGCTAGAGGGGGCAACATTGCCGTTAAGATAGACATGGAGAAAGCCTATGACAGGCTGGATTGGCAATTTATGATCTGGGTTTTCAGAGCTTTCGGATTCTCGGAAGCCTGAACCAAAACCGTGTGGAGATCCATCAGCAACTCGTGGTTCTCCACGGTTATCAACGGCCAGGCGGGTGGATTCTTCAAATCCAGTCGAGGCGTTAGACAAGGCGACCCCCTGTCCTCTATCGTCTTTATCATTGCCGTGGACGCCCTGAGTAGAAACCTTAACAATATGGTCGGTACTCCGAACTTCCAACACTATCACACCTCCAGTGGCTGCCCTACTATCACCCACCCAGCATTGCGGACGATTTACTCATCTTCTCCTCAAGGGGATGTTGAAGCAGTGGATATTGTCCACAAAACCCTGCAGAGGTACTCCAGATGTTCGGGTCAGAAGATTAATCATTCCAAGAGCATTATCTACGCCCACCATAACATCAAAAGAGAGCATGCTACCAACCTCTCCAATTTAACATCCTTCTCAGTTGCACAACCCCCGTTCAACTATCTCGGATGTTCCTTGGTGTACGGGAGATCTAATACCCGCATCTTTGAGAACCTGATAGCTAGAATCAGAAAGAAACTTGAAGGGTGGCATAATGCCACTTTGTCCCCGGGTGGCAAGATGATCCTTATCAATCATGTGCTAGCTTCCATCCCCATCCACACTCTGGCTGCGTTTTCCCCGCCCAAGAAGGTTCTTGATTCGATCGAACAGATCTTCTGTAACTTTTTCTGGGGGCATTGCAATGGTCAAGACAAGTACCACTGGGCTAGCTGGGAATCGATGGCTCGACCTTCCGAAGTCGGAGGTCTGCGATTTACTAAGCTCACCCTCATCGTTAAATCTTTCTCCATAAAATTGTGGTGGAAACTCCGCGTGAGCAAGAACTTATGGACCAGATTTATGAAGGCCAGGTACTTCAAATACACTCACCCGACTCTGGCCATCTCCAACAGCAGATCATCGGCGGCCTGGCGTCACATCCTTGTTGGTCGTGACCTCGTCGAGCCCGCGATGAGACTCATATTGGGCACCGGTGAGTCGAACCCATTCCTGGAGCGATGGACCGGGGACAGCTTAATCCCTAGTCTACTGGTTATCTCAAGAAATAGCAGAATCAGAGACTTGTGGAAATTTTCCACTAACGACTGGCACTGGGACAAAATCTGGGATTGGGCTGGTGATGAAGCAGTGTCTAGCATCTGCCAAATCGGTATTACCTTAGGCAGTGAAGATGATGCGCTAAGATGGACGCTTGAAACTTCAGGGGCATTCTCAGTGAGGTCCGCGAGGAATGCTATCCTTGGGCCACGCCAGCCGCATCACCCCATTGCGTACTATTGGCAAAGCTGTATTTCCAAGAAGTGGTCCATCCTCATGTGGAGAGACATAAACAAGAGACTCCCTACTGACGACGTCCTCAACACCATCGGGATTAGTCTTGCGTCAGCCTGCAATTGCTGTCCGGATCGTCAGATGGAGACCATCGACCACAACTTTTGTCAAGGGACCCTGCCATGTATTTTGTGGAGGACCCTCAATCAACTCTACACCATTGAGCCGGGCGGTGGAAGCTTCCACGATCTGGTGGGCGCCTGGGGCTCTGCTTCCAACGGCCACCAGATCGTCGCAGCGGCCGTCACGTGGGTGATATGGAAAAATCGCAACAAAGTGAGATATAAAGGCCACCAATACTCTTCTGATCAGATCATTCGGGAAGTCTTCCGTCAGTGCCGTAAGCGGAGCACCCTTTGCTCCCACACTTCGAGCTCGTTTTGGGTCTCCACCCTCCCTTAGCTTCTGCTAGTGGAGATTCGTCCTTTCCTCTCTGTTCCCTTTTGGTGGTATACTTGTATAGGCTTTGTCATTTTGTGTCTTGTATACTTGGCCAGGCTTCGGCTTTTTGTGCCTTTTCAATAAATAGAGAGGGTTTATATATATATATATATATATATATATATATATATATATATATATATATAATATATATATATATATATATATATATATATATATTGGAAAAAGGTAATTCTATTGATGATAAAAAAAGGTACAAAAACTTTACAAATGCCCGTGCATCAAAAACTGCACATCAGCTTCAATGTTTCGACTAATGCCAATACTACTTATGGTTTTCTCTTCAAAAAATCTATAATTGCGAGCCTTCCAATTATGCCATACTATGACAATCATCCTGATCCTAGCTTCTTTCATCCACATAGCCGAACGACTTTTCATATTCTTAATTGCTTCAATAACTTCCATGATATCTCGAGTATCACCATTAGTCATGCCCAGTTTGGCTTGCTGGAATTTCCACACATCCCATGTAACCGTGCATTGCATGAACAGATGAGCAGCACTCTCATCTTCCTGCATACATAATACACAAGCAGTGCTTGGAATTGCAACTCCGAACCGACGAAGCCTATCAACAGTGGTAAGTCGGCCACTTAGCAGTTTATACATGTTGTATTGGAACTTGGGTGTAACCCCTTTAATCCAAATAAACTCATACTGAAGGATGTTCGGGAACTTCTCTCGTTTATCCTCATAGACTTTATGATGTTCAAACTGTCCGCTTGTAGAGCCATCCCACCGCCAGTGATCCTCCTTACACTCGATGTCAATCCGAACTTGCTTGATTAGCTCACTAAAGCGACGTGCAACCCCATGCGTCTCTGGCCTCCACTTTCCTTGCTGCATTATAACACTTACTGGGATACCACTCCTCACCCGAGCTACCAGGTTGTCGCCGCCCAGCTCCAACATGCTACTGTGATCAACCCAAGGGTCATACCAAAAATCCGTTTTGGACCCGTCTCTCATAGTTCGAGCTATAAACTTCTTTATGTACGGCCTTTGTACCAATAAACTTTTAAAAGTGACCGAATCATTAGAGTTCCCCCTCATTGCCCAGAAACATCCGCCTCTAACATACTTCTGTGCCATCCATCGGGCCCAGAGAGACTCCCCCTGAAGGAATTTCCATAGCAGCCTTGTAGCCGAAACGTCTCGTAATGTTCGAAGCGATCTCAATCCCATCCCTCCTTCCTTCTTAGGTCTGCAGAATCTCCCATCTGATAGCATGTATATCCCCTTGCCATACAAAATCTGCACATATTTTCTCGATTTTATCTATAGTCTTGATCAGCAGTAAGATCGTTTGGAGCGAATACTGGACGATTGCATTAATAACTGACCTCAGACGATTGCATTAATAACTAATTCAATCTGACCCCCAAATGACAAATTTAATACATGCCAACCCTCTGTTCATCGTCGCACATAATCAATAAGGTTCAGACACTCTGTATCCCTGGCATAATTTATACGGAGAGGAACTCCAAGATATTTAACTGGAAGTTCCCCTCTCGTCATCCCCGGAACAAGAGCTCTTTCTTCTTTATTGGGACACAACTCATTAAATTAAATTCGGCACTTCTTCTAGTTTATTGGCAGTCCCGAAAGTACTCCAAATTGTTGTAGAATTCCATCCAGTGCCTCCAGTCCCGCCATCGTAGGCTCTATAAAAACTAGCAGGTCATCAGCGTAAATAAGATGAGATATCGTCAGCTTGATCCTTTTTTGTAGCGGGACAATATACTTTTGTGCCGCAGCCATCTCCATGAGGCATGTAAAATACTCCATCACGATCGTAAATAGGTATGGGGATAGTGGATCCCCTTGCCGGATCCCTCGACTACTATGAATAAAGCCGTGCGGAATACCCTTTAATAAAATTGAAAAAGACGGAGTGTTAATACATTCACAAACCATGTCCACCCACTCTTCGGCAAATCCCATAGCCCGCATCACATGGCAAATAAAGTCCCGATTCACAGTGTCATATGCCTTCCGTAAGTCCAGCTTGATACCTGCTCTTTTTCCCCTTGGCTTTGAGAAGTCCCTGACTAGTTCGTACGCCAACGAAGAATTATCTACAATAGACCTGCCTTGAATAAATGCCGCCTGATTATCTGAGATGAGATGCTGCATAACCCCCCTCATCCTTTTGCACATCAGGTGGGTAATCAATTTGTAAATAAAATTGCAGCACGCTATTAGCCAGAAGTCGGATAAAGACGTGGCACCCTCCTTCTTAGGTATAAGCGTAATGAAAGTGTGGTTAACTTCTTTTAGGAGCCGATGATACGAAAAGAAGTCCTGAACTACTTCCAGCACTGCATATTTAATATCATCCCAGTGAACTTTGAAGAACATACTCCCAAATCCATCTGGGCCTGGTGCTTTATCCGGGTTAGCTCCTTTAACTATTTCCTCCAGTTCTTCCATCTCCACCCGTGCCCGCAATTGACAGTTGCCGACCGTCGTGACCACCTTTTTATATATTATCTCTGGGAACACATTCAAATAATCAGTTTGATTATATAGATTAGTATAATACCCGATTGCTTCATTCTGCATATTATCCAATGTCGTTGCTTCCCTGCCGTCTGGCCAATAAATTTAGACGAGTGGTTCCTATGATGCCGCATACGAATAATATTATAGAAGAACCTCGTACACTTATCTCCATGCTGAAGCCAAGAGCACTTAGCCCTTTGATCCGCTTCTATTTCCTCCAGCATCCGGAGTCTCCCGACTACCTGGATAAGCCTCTTCTCCTCCTCTGCGAGTCTAGGATTTGAAACATCCTGATGAAGATTATTTTATATGTACTGAAGTCGCATCTCTTCCTCAACCAGATTGGTTTTCGGCAGTGCTTTATTCCACATCTTCAAGTAAGCTTTAGTAGCTTTAAGTCTCTGAATAAATATGAATTGAGTGTTACCGACCGCCTCAGTATGTAGCCCAGCTTGGACCGCCTCTCTATAGCCATCCATGTGCTGCCATTTGTTATTATAACGGAACGGCCGAGCACGTGTCCTTCTTTCCTCCGCTAATTGAACATACATTGGCGAATGATCGCTCGTACAGGCCGCCAGTCCCTCCGCTTTAGACTCTGGAAATAGACTGGTCCAGATGTTGTTCCTCAATGCCCTGTCCAATTGACATGCCACCCGCCTCTCAACTGCTTTGTTGTTC
>JANAVB010002398.1:5922150-5972150 GCA_029216955.1 Iris pallida
TCACTCTCCCCAACCTCTCTCTCGTATGCTTCACCCCGGCGGCCCTCAAATGGATCGCGATCTCCTTCGGGACCCTCATAGCTATCGCGGAGGAAACAAGGTCTCTCGCTAAAGGTAACTATGCCAAAATCTGTGTCGAGCTCGACCTAGCGTCATAACCGCCAACGGAGATCCAGATCGACCTGGGAGGCAGAGCGAGGTCACCTTACCAAGTTCTGCTATAAAGCTCACCTAGAGCTCAAGAAGCCAGCTCTCCGTAAAACCCGGTCTACCAGGTCTGCTCAAACCGACTCATCCCCTCCCCTCCACCCCACACAGCCCTAGCTCCACCTCCATCCACGTCGCTATCAGCTCCTCCCATACCGATCCAGGCACAGCCTGTGCGTCACCCTCAGACATCCAGGCCTTTGTCCCCTACGTCTCGAAGAGCAACCTTCTCCACAACTCGTTCCTCGCCTTATCGATCGATGAGGCAGATCACACCTCGTCATCAGATCTCGTCAAAACTAGGATCAGCTCCGCGGCAGGTGCGACAGAGGATACAGAGCACCTGGACACCACCCAACCTCTTTCCTCTCCAGAAAAGGTACTGAAGACTATTATAGGAAGTTCCACAGATCTTTTGTCTATCCTCGGTTCGGATACCGCTGTAAGATTCTTGTAAGCCGAAGAAGCAGGCTTCCTAGACCTTACCAACCCCCTTTTTACTCTGCTCGATACAGAAACAGAGATAGAACACACTATCCAAACAGATAGCCACGAGCTCAACTCCTAAACACAGGACGAAGAAATTGCCACCCTCTCAACAGAAACCATGACAGTCCCCAAAAACACCAAACAAAAAAGAAGAAAAATACCAAAAAAGTGGCGGCTATGACCACATGATCGGTTGCAAAGCTCCACAACCACCCCCTGCCATCTCCTCCAGATGCTTAACATCCTTACATGAAATGTTTGTGGGATTGCTAACAAATCTACCATGAACAGAATCATTAGTCTGAAGAAACTCCACCGGGTAGACTTATTGATCATCATAGAACCTAAAATCCTAACAAAAAAATTAAAGCATATCAGCTCCAACTAGGATTCCCCTCCGCAATTGCTGGATGCAACGATATCTGGATCTTCTTCTCAGCCAATGTCAAGTTTGGTCCCGTCCACGACTCCAGACAATCTCTCTCATGCTGGATTGAACATCCCACCCTCCCATATCGCTCTTTGCTCTCGGCGGTGCACGGTAGCTGCGACATCAACGAACGTAAGTAGCTTTGGGACACCCTCTCGAACAACCAACACCTCTTCATTAACCTCCCGTGGATTTGTGTGGGCGAATTCAATACCATCTCCACTCGAAAAGAAAAATCCGGAGGAAGGCCCCCTCTCCAGGCAGCTATGACGGATTTCAACGACTTTTTATTTAACACTCACCTTCTCCCCATTCCGTTTTTCGGCAATGCCTTCACTTGGTACAACATGCTGGAAGAAGCTAAGCGTCAGTACTCGCGCCTGGATCGTGCTCTCATCAATAATCATTGGACGGACACCGAGCTCAACACCAAACTGTCTCACCTCAATACCACGAAATTCGACCACTCACCTCTCCTTATCGAGATTAGCAACAACAACACCCACATCAAGAAAGTCTTTCGATTTCAGAACTTCTGGAGACACCACCTATAATTCAATCATATTATCGCCACCGCCTAGAGCTCCGCTGATGATCTGGACCCCATCATGCCCATTGCCACTAAACTCAAAGCCACCAATGGAGCCCTTGTGACTTGGAGCAGAAACGCTTTCGAAGACATCTTCTAAGCCATTATGCTGGCGGAGGATGACGTTACCCGGACGGAGATCCTGTTTGCCTCGGACAGGTCGCAGGAGAACCGGGCAACTCTTAACCTCACCAAAGCCCTACTCAAGTCCAGGCTAAAAATTGAAACCGATTTCTGGAAGCAGAAAGCCAGGTTAAAGTGGGATACAGAAAGGGATAAAAACTCTAGCTACTTTCACTCTTGAAGGCCGATGACAACAGCTGTGTGTGCTTCAAATTGCAGACGAAACCGGTCGTATTCACACAGACCACCAAAACATCCAGACGGCTGCCACCCAATTCTACTCCAAACTCTTCTCAAAGGACACCATTAGCAAGGATAACGACCTTCTCACCAGGATACCCAGTATGATCAACAACGATGAGAACAAGCAGCTTCTTAAACCCTCCACCATGGAAGAAGTTAAGGACGCCATTTAGGCCCTGGACGCACACAGCGCTCCCGGTCTAGACGGGTTCTCTGGTGTCTTCTTCTGCGCGTGCTGGGACATCATCAATCACGACATCCATGCGGCTGCCGTTGCTTTTCTTCAGGGAGCTAGATACCCCAAATCCATCTCCCATGCTAACCTTATCCTCATCCCCAAGAAAGATAACCCGGGTACATTCAAAGACTTCCGGCACATCAGCTTATGCACCTTCACAAACAAAATTATTGCCAAGTTGATCGCCTCCCGCATGTCTATGCTACTCCCCAAAACCCTTTCAGAAAAACAGAGCGGTTTCATCAAGGGAAGGAACATCACTGACAACATCCTTTTAGCTCAGGAGTTGATCACCTGCATAAAATTTCCCTCCAGAGGGGGTAATGTGGCTATCAAGTTAGACATGGAGAAAGCCTATGACCGACTGGATTGGCAGTTCATGATCTGTGTACTTAGAGCATTCGGCTTCTCGGAAGCGTGGATCAACGTCCTCTTCAGATCAGTCAACAACTCCTAGTTCTCCACCATCATCAACGGACAAGCCGATGGCTTTTTCAAGGCGAGCTGCGAGGTTAGACAGGGAGATCCCTTATCTTCCACACTCTTTATTATCACGGCCGACGCGCTTAGCAAAAATCTCAACCACTTACCCTACTTTCCGAGATTCCACCATTTCCACTCCACCACCGGATGTCCTCTTATCACCCACCTGGCTTACGCGGACGACATTCTAATATTTTTCATCGGGGACGTCGGCTCGGCGGAGGAGGTCCACAAAATGCTTGAGAGATACTCCAGATGTTCCGGGCAGCGAGTCAACCCCAACAAAAGTGTCATCTACACTCATCACAAAGTAGATAGAGCGCACTCTGCGATCCTCGCCAATCTGACATCCTTCTCCACCGCTTACCCACCGTTTAATTATCTCGGGTGTCCGCTGGTGTACGGTAAATCGAACTCAGGGATATTCGATGATCTTGTCAGCAAAATCAGGAAAAAAATCGAAGGCTGGCACAACGCTACCTTATCCCTTGGAGGGAAATGATCCTCATCAAGCATGTTCTAGCATCCATTCCCATGTACACCCTCGCCGTCTGCTCCCCACCAAAGAAGGTTCTAACCTCCATAGAGTCCCTTCTCTTTAAATTTTTCTGGGGCCACAGAGAAGGCAGAGACAAGCACCACTGGGCCAGCTGGGCATCCATGGCTAACCCCACCGAGGAGGGAGGACTCTGATTTGTTAGATTGGCGAATATTGTTGTCGCCTGCTCGATGAAGCTTTGGTGGAAACTTCGCACTGAAAACACAATCTGGTCCCGATTTATGAAGGCCAAGTATTTTCGGCATTCCCACCCGTCGACGGCGATTTCTAACAGCTGAGCATCGACCAGCTGGCGCAACATTCTGACAGGTAGGAACCTTGCCAATCCCTTCATGATCGTCGATGGATCAGAAGAGTTGCGTTGGTCCCTGAACCCCGGTGGCGTATTCTCGTTAGCTTCCGCCAAGATAGCGCTGAGGGCCACGGGCGAGCCACACCATCTCATCACCCCATACTGGAATACAACCATCCCCAATAAATGGTACATCCTCATCTGGAGAGCACAGCACAGGAAACCTGCCACCGACGATGCTCTGACCCGTATCGGCTACAGCCTCGCATTGAGATGCCACTGCTGCATATCCACGCAAGAAGAATCTGTGGCTCACATCTCTACTCGGGTGATCTCGCCATTCAGTTGTGGTCCCAACTCTCCACAAAATGGCACATTCAACAGCCGGCTGGCAACTTCGACTATCTCCTCACCATTTGGGGAAACTCCAACAGGCACCAGATCGTTGCAGCCACCGGTATTTGGGTATTATGAAAAAACAAAAACAAGCACAGATATGAAGGTCACTCATACAACCTCACACAACTGCACAGAGAAGTTCTCAGGCAAGTTTTCAAAGCTGGCTCGCGTGGCCCCCATGCCCCGGTCTGCCGACATCGGGTCCCGTCCCAACCTGGTTCAGGTGTCTTTTGCGCTGGCCCTTGCGCCTGGTCGTTTGTAGTCCTTCATTTTTCTTTTGCGTCTCTATATAGGCTTCGGCTTTTTGTGCCTTATACATCAATAAATCAGAGGGTTTGAAATATATATATATATATATATATATAAAAAAAAAAAAAAAAAAAAAAAAAATATATATATATATATATATATATATATATATATATATATATATATATATATATATATGCTCTCTTCTTTTGTATATTTTACAGCGGGCTCTATTTATAGAGTGGAGTGAGACTTCATCTTTTCTCTTATCCGATGTGGGACTAAAATACCAATACTCAAAAATAGAGTTTGATATTTTAGATCATTCCACAATCAACATAGTCGTGTGCCAGTCCATGCCTACCACCCGAATACGCCCATGCATGCACGAGGCATCCAAGAGTCCTTGTCCAAGTCCGAACGATAAAAAGCAACTTGCTTCCTTGTTCGATGTTGTGAGACTCGTCTCACGGTATCGGTATTTATATACGGATACGTATATTGTGTTGTATTTAGTATTTTTTTATTTTCAGAATGCTTGAATTTTTTTACAAAATTGTATATATTTTTCATTGATCGGCATGCCGCCGATGTATCGTTTGTATATCGATGGTTGACATTCTCATTGTACGAATTTTTGACAATTGTCAGGTGACCCGTATTTTGACTTGTCTCTTTTGTTTTGGTTTAAATCTTGACTTGGTTTAATTGGTTTGGTTCAACTTGGCTTGGCTTGGTTTGGTTTAGTTTGGTTTGAGATGAGAGGGTTGATATAAAACCCAACTCCTCTCTCTCTCCTCCATTATTTCATTTCTCTTTATCTTCTTCCTCTTCATTTTCTCCTCCAACCTAAGGCAAGTACATCTTGCCAAAATCTTGAACAAAGTTATTTTTGTTTGTTCTATTCTCTTACTTGCATGATTCTAAGCCACTTTAGAACCTGGAATTTTTGATTTTGATGGCTACATTTTTGTAGATATAAGTTTTGAGTTTTTTTTTGTTTTTATTGGTTTTGAACTAGTAAAACTTGGCATTTCCTAAAACCCTTAGAAATCTCGTTCTGTGAAGTTTAGACCCTTGGAAGTCCCGATTCGGACTTGTTTTGAGCAAGTTATGATCTTTTGAAGTTTTTGGGTTCCCATGGAGCTTGGCTGCTGTTTGGAGAAGAAGAACAGTGTCGGCGCCTAGTCTGGCCCATGCGCCTTGTGCACCCTAGCGCCCCTTTTCTCCCTTGCGCTCATGAAGCTTAGGCACCAATACGATGCGCCTAGTCGGGCCCAGGCGCCTTGCGTGCCCTAGCGCCCCCTTTTCCCTTGTGCTCATGATGCTTAGGCGCCAATGTGATGTGCCTAGTCTTGCCTTGGCGCCATTGCGTGCCTATGCGCCTCTCCTGGCCCTAGCACCCTTATGCGTCTGGGCGCCATCCTGGCCTTGGCGTCATTGCGTGACTATGCGCCTCTCCTGGCCCTAGCACCCTTGTGTGCCTAGGTGCCATCCTGGCCTTCGTGCCATTGTGTGCCTATGCGCCTCTCCTAGCCCTAGCACCCTTGTGTGCCTAGGTGCCATCCTGGCCTTGGCACCCTTTGAATCTCGTGCCACTCCGCGTGCGCTACCTGACCTGATGGTCGTGCACCATAAGGTGTGCGCCCAGTGTGATGCGCCCACCTCCATGTATCTTCCTTGTTCATTCATCTATATGTTTGGTGATTTCCGACTTGTACCCTGAGTTATGACCCGATCTTAGCATGGTTGTTTTGACCCTTTTTTGACTGTTTAAGCTGTTTTTTAGTTAGAATCTTAAAAAATCTCAAAACATGAAAGTTGTAGATCTTTGTCTTGGCTTAAGAATCTTCTTGTTTTACCTTAATTAGAGTTCATATGCGACTGATAATTTCAATCTTAGTTTTGATCTTTTGGCATATTTTAGGTACTTGGCCGTTTTGATATTTTATTCGACTGTAATAAATTCTTAACATGATTAGATGATCTCGTATAGTTAGAGAATGATTGCACACCCTATATACATTTGACACTAGCACATGTACTTATTTTTTTTATTCCATTTCACATGCCATGATATGTCTTTCCTTTCGATTCTTTCTTATATGCTATGATATGTATTGCCATACCTTCCCGAATTTATTGTACTTTGCAGTCTATGCCATGTCTAGAATTTCTTTGTTATGGCCTGTCGTAGCGTACCTATGTTACATGTCTTCTTTGCTTACTAGATAGTGGTCCGTCGTGGCGCACCTATTTTACATGTCTTCTTTGCTTACTACATAGTGGCCCGTCGTGGCGCACTCATGATTACATGTCTTCTTTGCTTACTAGATAGTGGCCCGTCGTGGCGCACTCATGTACATGTCTTTTCTTGCTTACATGATAGTGGCATGTCATGGCATACTCCCTATTTTCTTTATAGTGGCTCGTCGTAGTGCACTCCTAGCTTCCAGCTCATTATATTTTCTTGTTGTGGCTTGTTATAGTGCACTTTCTTGTATTTTCCAGTCTTGCATATCATGTCTAGAATGGGTTCTGCGGAATGCCACACATAGAATCCAACAAGAAAATGTTAAGGACTAAACAACTAGCTTGATTATCTAGATCATTGGGAGGGAAGAATTTTCCAGTTACCTGCAAGCGATGAGCACACTTCCAGCGCACCGCCGAGTGTTACACCTTGTATATGTCTATAGGGTACATTTGTCTCCTGGGCAATGTAACCACTATTCTATGTCTATAGGGTATATTTGTCTCCTGGGCGATGTACCCACTATTCTATGTCTATAGGGTACATTTGTCTCCTGGGCGATGTACCCACTATTGGATCTTGGATACATTTGTCTCCCGGGCGATGTATCCACACTACAACAAAAATACCTTTTAATGACGGCTAAAAAGCGTCATTAATTGCAAACCATGACGCTTTTTTTTCTCAGTCCAAGCGTTATGAAATCGGGTATTATAAATGTTTTTAAAAGCGATATAGATAATTCATCCAAAACCGTCATTAATAGGTTTAATTTCTGCTACGTTTATTTTCAAAGCGTTATGGATAGTTATGAAAAATCGTTGTATATGGTCATTGTATCACATTTATAACGCTCTATACTTCATGTTATACATTCCAAACGCTGCTCAATTCAATTCGAAAACAACCACTTTGAACCATATTCACAACAAAGCATTGAAATGTAATATAAAGTACCATTTTCCATTTCATTGTCTCAAAATAGAGTATTTTAGCTACTATTCTACATTTATCCATTTTATTATATACATCTTCGCAAAATATATAGAGTATCCAATATAGAGTACACTTTAGCTACATCAAAACTATCGACATCAAAAATCTCACAGATACTGTAGCGAAGAAGCACACTTATAACGCTTCAACTTGGTCACATGAAGACTGTCCATAGCACATGTACGTATAGCAAAACCCTGAAAAAGAAAGCAAAACTCTATATTTTAGAGTCTGTCAATTTTAGAGTCTGTGATTTATATCGAAAAACCGAGAGTATCAAAGTACTCTAATAAAAACCGAAACCGATAAATAAAGTAAAACATCTAGGCATGTCATAGTGGACGTAGTCCCAAAATCAACGATGTAGGCATGCTAATGGAGATGTCATTCCCGAAATAAAAATACTCCCAACTAATATATACCCGCATGTGATTTATATCGAAAAGCTCCCAACAAAAACACCCACAGTACCAAGTTAAACCCACCATGCATAATAGATACCCAACCAACAATTTTAATCCAAATAGCAAAATATCTCCTACAGCAAAGAAATCTTTTCCAACCCAACATGTATAATAAGGAAAACCAAAACCAACATCCCACAGCAAGTATAGGAAGGAGAACCCAAGCAACAATTTATACAAGAAACCCAAACCAACAATACATGCATCACAAATAATTCCAACAGCAGCTAGGTAACCTAAAACCGAAAATGATCCAACAGCAAGTAAAGAACCGAACATGATCTAAAGATCATTCGCGCTTCACAAACAAAGACAATCATAGGATCATCAAGCCAAAATCGAACCCAACACGTATCAGTCGATCGAAACCCTTTTTATGTAGGGATCAAGATCCAATAACATCATCGATAAACAAAATAAACCCAGAAACTGAAATCAATCAAGAGTTTAGAATTTATACCCCAGAATTTAGTATCAGAATCCGAAGGGAGGCTTCGGACTCGGCTCGCAGGCACGCACAACACCTCGCCGGGTCGCGGCTGTGACTGTTGAGAGGCTTCGGACTCGGCTCCCCAAATGTAATTACACTCCCTTGAACAAGAACAAACAGAAAAAAAAATCAAAGAACCCTTTTAAGGAAAAAAATCCAAATCAAAAATTAAGAACCCTAATTTTTAGGGAAAAAATTACACTCCCAACAAAATCTTTTTTAGAGAAAAAAATCCAAATCAAAATCACTCACTTAATTAAGAGAAGTCAACGATGATGCAGCCCTTTTCGGATCATCGCCGACGTGGACGGAGACGTCGGAAAACTCTAAAATTTAGAACCCTAATTTTGGAGAGATGGATGCATTTATGGTTGTAAAAAATTAGGAGATTTTTGGATTTAGGGCATAAAATAAGCAATGATCGAGATTTTAGGATAAACCGGTGGTGAAGGCTACGCCGGTGACATCCTTTCCTCTGCGGTGGAGTCTGTAACCGAGGGGGGCGAGGAACGGACTGAGGGAAGTTAGAGAGCGGGGAGCGGGCTGAGGGTAGTTGGTGAGCGGGGAGTGGGCTGAGGGGAGTTGGGGAGCGGGAGGAGAAGGAGGAGAAGGAGAAAGAGAGAGGATTTAGAATTTTTCTTAAGTACGGGAGAATTGCGGGGGAGTCGAGGTTTCGACTTAAATTTTCGTGCTTTTTTTATGACGGTCGTATCACTGGAGCACTATCAATAACATTTTTAATGTAAACCGTCATAGATTCTAGTCTTGCTGAACATTGATGACGCTTCCACATCAGCCGTCATGAAAACCACTTATCAAGCGTCATTAATAGGTCTTTTTGTTGTAGTGCCACCATTACTTTCTTTTCCTTTTGGCATGGATAAGTCGGGTAGTCTGCAGGGCAGGTAACTGGATTGGATTTTTCAAAAGTGCATATGTTAGTAATTAGGATTGTGATAACCCTAGTTAGCTAATGTATAAAGCCGTACTCATTGCTTGGCCGTGATTGATGGATGGAGTCCAGTCTAGTTTTGTCTAGGCAGTGTCCGTATATTTATTTCAGTACGTTTATGTTATGCTTTATATTTGTCGATAAATGATGACAGACCAAGTTCTGTTCAGGAGAAGGGTTACAACCCCGGTTCTTGTTTGGTTTAAGGGTTGTAACTTGGGTTCCGGAATAGTTTCTTAGTCATCTTGTCATTTGTCGTCCTATTCAGTACTCACACGCTATACATGATCCATAGGCTGTGCAATTATTAGAGACTAAGTTCTGTTCAGAAGAAGGGTTACAACCCCAGTCCTTGTTTGGTTTATGGGTTATAACATGGGTTCCAGAATAGTTCCTATTCATCTTGTCCATTGTCGTTCCATATAGTTCTAACATGCTCACATGTCCGAGTTACCTCACATGCTTACATGACCCAGCTACTTAAAATGCTCACATGTCCAGTTTATCTTACATATTCACATGCTTCCTTTACTTTATGCTGCAGGTTGCTTTTCTTATTGTCTTTTCTATTCTTGGGATAAATGCATTGGTAGTGCATGAATCTCGATATACATTTACTTATTTCTGTCTCTATCTGTAGTTATGTTAGTTATTGCAGGTTTTAGTTCTTAAGTTTGGCTTCCTTTGTGGTACTTGCTATTTGGGGGTCTGACCCCACTGGTTTTGTTTGGCCAGATCTGATAGAGGAGCCCGAAGGATCTTCTGTATCATCTACTCGACGGTGACTACCCGGAGCACCAGAGTACCTTAGTAGGTTTTCTATCATACTCCCACTAGTTATGTACATTATTCTTTTGTGGCGTTTAGCCTCCGAGCACGTGTTTAGCTCGTATTTTCGGATCTTGACATGTAGCCTACGGGCCTAAAACATAAAAGTACAAGAGCACAAGATCGTGTCACATCGTGTCATCAAGAGAAGCACAAGATATGAAATGTAAATGCACAAGACCATAGAATGTACTTGCCTTGCTCTGGGAAAGCAAAGGTATAAGGAAGATCTGTAGATTCACCTGAATATTTGGTATAAATTGGTTAGGGTTTAAACATTATCAAACTAAACCATTATTTCTTGATCTTAGTCTCCTAGTCAATATTTTATTTCTCTAGTGCTGATGTGGAATGTCTGCTATCTAGTACTGATTAGTAAACATATGTTTAATTAGCTAATCATTCCTACCAAGTTATCTATATAAGATATCTATTCCAAATTTGACATAACTAAAATAGAAGATAGGCTTTTCTTACTAGAAAATATGTAGATTTTATCAAAGTAATTTATACAAATAATGAAGTAAGGGCCCACTAGTAAAGGAAACTGTATGGTAACATGTTGAACTTATCCATGAGTTCATACTCACATACCCATCTCTTAAAATATTGTTTCAAATAATATTATTGGAACAATTATTGGTTTAAATTACTTGAATGCCTATTGGTATATAAGTAACCAGTACTACTATGGGACACTTTAGTAATATTAGCAACTACAAATTATACAGTCCTTATTGATGTTACATATGGACTAACTTAACCTGGCACCCACAAAATGTTGGGCATACATCTGTACGCAATCATGTACATAACCAAGCCTAACTCACCTCAACCTGATATTTAAACCCAGCCCCCCTCCTGGAGTATACCTGCCTCTTCCCACAGGCTCTATTCAAAAGAATAAAGTTTGCAATTTCAAATTGCAACAACTCCAACCCAAAGGCTATCAAGATTAATACAATACCAGGCTCAGCCGATCCATAGTATCAGCCAACACCAACAACCAAAATTCAAATATAGACTTGCCAACCCCTGGACTCCACTGTCAGTTTTAGCAACACAAGCCCAGTATGGTCTAATGAATTACCTATGAATTTATCCAACCAAAACCTTTCACAACACATATAGGTCCAACCCACAAAAAGTAAACTAGAGTGTAGCCTAGCTCAGTCCTTATTCCTCCAACCACACTTAACCCCCAACCTGCTACATAGTCTGACTAATAAACAAGTGCCAGTAAGAAAACACACACAGGCCCAGGTTCCATTCAATACAACACAATAGTATGTATAATAGGCTCAGTCATAAAACGAAGTCAAAAGAATAGGAAACATATACACGTTTTACCAACACCTTCCCAACTCCACAACCTTCTATAGTTCAACCACAACATCTAAACAATCCCAGCCAAGCCTAACGGCTACTAAGAGCTTAGGAGAAGAAGATTTGAACACAATCGGATCCCAGAACATATACATTTCCAACCACAAAACCAAAATTTACAAAGAATAATACACAAATCAATTGAAAGCATATATAACCATAACGAAAGAATATACAAAATAATAATAGGATTTCTATAACAACGAATCAACAAAACCAAACTGAGAATCCTGCTCATACTACTCCATCCATACGAACACGAACACACACACTCCCGAACATAGGCAGAGCCCTGGATACGATCTGGACACAACACCACTTGTGCAGAATATTGGTCACAGGCTAGTATTGGACACGGACCCCCTTTACACTGCTATAGCCAATACAAGCCACACGGTGTCACGACCCGCACCCGCTTTTCGGATGCGAGCTCGTGAGCAAGCCAGCTACGTATCGAACGGACTCCAGCCCGACTCGGATACGTAAATGCTGTCAAGGCTATGGTATACTGCCAAATCATGGCAAAGGTAAATCTATATCTCAATCCACAATAAATGTACGAAACATGAATGAATAAGTATGGGTCGTGGTCTGCAGCCCACTAGCATATATGTCCTAATGAGACTCCAAGGAAAATAGCAAGAGTCTCTAAAGTAAATCAGTAAGTAGGATAACTCATGATAAGGAATGTAAAGCACGAAAGGATAACAAAGTAATATCACTGACCAATACCTGAATAATTTATCACAATCATCTACCATCCCGCTCTGCTAACTAACTCCATACAGTCGCTAAACCTTAAAAGATCATCAGGTCCTCAGGGGACATAGCAAGATACATAAAAACATGCCTATCTAGCAGTTTATCATGCAATAAAGAAAATATAGGAAATAAACAGGAAAAGAGCAATCAGCACAAAAATACGACTATATACGACAGGAAGAACCACTACGCATAAACGAACTGCTGGAGAAGAACAAGAGAACACGATGTCAACGGATAACCAATCGAATACTCAAACCCTCGCCCCTAGTGTAGACTCGCAGGTTTGAACAACTACTAGCCCTCGCCCCTAGTGTGGACTCGCAGGCTAGGATCACCCTCGTCCCTAGTGTGGACTCGCAGGTGTGAACCATATACTACTAACCCTCATCCCTGGTGTGGACTCGCAGGCTAGCATCACCCTCGCCCCTAATGTGGACTCGCAGGTGTAGACAGATAACTACTAACCCTCGCCCCTAATATGGACTCGCAGGTTAGCTTAACTACTAACCCTCGCCCCTGGTGTGGACTCATAGGTTAGCTTAACTACTAACCCTCGTCCCTGGTGTGGACTCACAGGTTAGCTTAACTACTAACCCTCGCCCCTGATGTGGACTCGCAGGTTAGCTTCAAGAAATTCAAGGTACAGCAGTTCCGTTATGACTTATTCATCCTATGACACGATGCGACTTAGTCTAAGTACAAGTGGTGACACGACACGACCCATTTACGATACACAAGAAAAACAATCCAATATGAACTATAAAATTAACTATGAACAAGAACTATATATACGTATATCCGATATGAACTACAAAGCTAATTATAAACAAGGCTATATATATACTAGCAGGCATGATATACTAATCACATATAAATAATCAACTAGTAAAACTATATAATAATATAAATATGCATGTAAATAAACTATAGAGGGAGGCAAGGTATCTTGCCTAGTGGTAGCGCGAAGAACCGATAAGATACCGTCAACTAGAACGCCATAAAGTCCAAAATCCACAAATGTCTCCAAAAGCTGAAACAGACATTGCCAACATTCTCAGAATAGTCAAATTAGCTTGGATTGCCAGTTCTTAAGTCCAATTCTGGATACAGGAGCAAAATGGTAATTTCAGGCCAAAACGGTATCCGCCGTTGGACCCGCTTTGCACCAAAAAGCGTGCCAGAGTCAGTAGTCTCTAAAGTCGTCAAACTACTTGTCTACGGATTCGTTTTGATGATACAAACCCAATGGTATGTCTAATTGTAGATTCTGGTGGGCTGTGCACAAAATCGCCCGTTGAATCGGATCGTGGGGCCCGCAAAATGGCGATCCGATCAACTGTCTCAGAATCGGACCAAACTTGGCATACAGGATCAGAAAAATGATACGTCCTGTTGGCACAAGTTTCGTCTCGATCTGACAAACATGAACAAAGTAATTAGAAAATTTCAAAAAGGTCGATACGGGGGTTTTCGACGGATAGGCATCAAATTCGTCGCGCACACGCGACCAATTTGAATTCCATCAAAGTCCACACGTCCGCAACATCCATACGCGCCTTTCGATGCTTACGGTGTGCGACCACATCACCTGGATTAGCGGGACTCACATCGTATCGAAGGCTTTCTAAGTTTTAGGCAGTTTTAAAAATAGGTTTTTTTCGAACTTTACTAATGAATTAATCATTGTACAAAAAGTGAAAGGTAATTCTACAAGAAGGGTTTTGTAGCCCTATAGTTTGGCAGAAATCGTGTTTAACTAGTATTTGAAAATCTCCAATAGGCAGGTCAAATTTGGCCTTCCAAAACCAGGTCTGTGTCGGTTTATCGTTCAATTTTTTGAACGAGAAATCTTTCGACTTTGCGTCGATTTTTTGTCGCATACAAATAAGTTCAATAAAAACTAATTGACAGGGATCCTAGATGGTCATATGGGCATCCTATAGGATTTTACAGAATCGAATTCCATTGATTATGTGAAAAAAACAGGATAGTGAATGTTGTACCTGCGATCGCTGTTACCGCTGCTGTTACGGACTGGTGTTCGCGTTTGCAGGCGTGCGATGGTGGCCGTCGGCGGCTCCTGGCGGCGCGTGCGATCTCAGGCCTCCAGGGCGTACCTTCGAGTTAGGGTTTGTCGATCTCCTGCGCTCTCTTTCTATATATATCTATAAATATACATGAAGTCGGCTGTGTCCGGGGATCGGGCTTCATATACTTTGAAGCTGTTGGGAAATTTTGGTGTGGACTGGGCCGAAAGGCTAAAGGCTGGGTTGGGCCTCTGGCTTTGCTGGGAATTAATTGGTTTAAGGAAGAGATTGGCTGGGCTCGGTTTGGCCCAATCACTTTGGGGCTCCCTCTATATTGATACATATAATACATATATATATATATATATATATATATATATATATATATATATATATATATATTTTAATACATATGTATGTATATATATTTTAATACATATATATACATATATGTATGTATATATACATATATGTATGTACATATATACATATATATATATATATATATATATATATATAAAATATATATATATATATATATATATATATATATTTTTTTTTTTTATATATATAATATATATATATATATATTTTATATATATATATATATATATATATATATATATATATATATATATATATATATATATATATATATATATATATATATATATATATATATATATATATATATAATGATTTATATATATATACCCTCAATATAATTTTAGGTAGATATATATTTTTATGCCATAATACAAATACCACAATGAAACATTGTAAATAAAATCAATATTTTCCATAATAGGATTCTTAACGTATATACACAACATTTTATATAAATAATATTGTTTTATATATATATATACGTATAAATGCCTGTTTTGATATGCTATGAATATATTAAATTCTAACCTTTATAAATAATAATAAACCAAATACACAAAACTTAAATGGGCACACACACAAACATATATACATGTATATAGCCCAATACCCCAAAATGCACAAGGGTACCTATGTTATATTTTCCAAGGAAAATAGAGATTAAACTGGAAATTAGTGTATATATTATAATTAATATACCATTTATATAAAGTACTCAAAAGACTATAACATGAACTATCAATAATTATATATACTCATATATGCTCACAAGGACGTCGTTGGTTGTACTACATGTCTACTAGAGCCTGCGCTCGGGTCGGGTCCAGTCCGAACATGTACGGTACAACCGGGTCTCCCTAATGTTAATAATATTAATAAATAGCTAATTAATTATTTATAGGGGTCATGTCACAACTTGGTCTAGTTTTCCTAGTTAGAACACACCTATGGCTCGGTCTTCCCTACCATGGCTAAAACACTAGTTCAAGGCACACTACTGTACTACCCGTGCCATGATTCCTAGTCATCTAGTACTCTAATTCTCAACCATGATTAAAATCATCTACCGTAATAATTAACTAAATAATTATTTATAAAAATCTAAAATCACCATTTAAATCAAACAAATAATAAAAAATATTTTAAAAAAATTTGGGAAGGGAGGCTACAAATCTACCCACCTTAAAAATAATTTTGTCCTCGAAATTCAAATTCATAACTATTCCTTAAAAATCAAAGTCTATTATTACTTTAATCTCCTCAAATTTAATTTCTTAAAAATATCTTATGGCCTTCTCTAGTCATTTTATAACTCCGAGTACTTGAGTACTTCTACCCACATTTGGTCATACTACTCCTCAAAATACGGTCTCTAAAATCTTATAATCTTTTAACTACTGGCTAACAGTCCTTCCAACAGATATCTAGGGCATATAGAATCTATAATCCCTCATATCTACAAAAAACCAAAACTCAATAATCAAGCAGTATTATACTATAATTTAAGAATTTCTGATAGATTCTAAACAGTACGACCATTCGTCACCCCGAAATAGGAAGGGACGAGAATTAATGGTACGGAAAGTAAGGAAGTATAATCGAGAACAAAAATGGAGTTTTCAAGGACGTAGAGAAATTTCTAGGAGAATTTTCAAGGCAGAGTGGATTGAGATTTCCAAGGGTTTAGTCATAGTTGCAGGCTCGTACCAGTACAGTTACGTAACTGGTACGATATGATCTGACTTGCATGGGCCACCAAAAAAAATTGTCACGACCCGCACCCGCTTTTCGGACGCGAGCTCATGAGCAAGCCAGCTACGTATCGACGGACTCCAGCCCGACTCGGATACGTAAACGCTGTCAAGGCTATGGTATACTGCCAAATCATGGCAAAGGTAAATCTATATCTCAATCCATAATAAATGTACGAAATATGAATGAACAAGTATGGGTTGTGGTCTGCAGCCCACTAGCATATATGTCTGAATGAGACTCCAAGGAAAATAACAAGAGTCTCTAAAGTAAATCAATAAGCAGGATAACTCATGATAAGGAATGTAAAGCACGAAAGGATAACAATGTAATATCACTGACAAATACCTGAATAATACATCACAATCATCTACCATCCAGCTCTGCTAACTAACTCCATACAGTCGCTAAACCTGAAGAGATCATCAGGTCCTCAGGAGACATAGCAAGATACATAAAAACATGCCTATCTAGCAGTTTATCATGCAATAAAGAAAATACAGGAAATAAACAGGAAAAGTCCAATCAGTACGAAAATACGACTATACACGACTGGAAGAACCACTACGCATAAACGAACTGCTGGAGAAGAACAAGAGAACACGATGTCAACAGATAACCAATCGAATACTCAAACCCTCGCCCCTAGTGTGGACTCGCAGGTTTGAACAACTACTAGCACTCGCCCCTAGTGTGGACTCGCAGGCTAGCATCACCCTCGTCCCTAGTGTGGACTCGCAGGTGTGAACCATATACTACTAACCCTCGTCCCTGGTGTGGACTCGCAGGCTAGCATCACCCTCGCCCCTAATGTGGACTCGCAGGTGTGGACAGATAACTACTAACCCTCGCCCCTAATGTGGACTCGCAGGTTAGCTTAACTACTAACCCTCGCCCCTGGTGTGGACTCGCAGGTTAGCTTAACTACTAACCCCCGTCCCTGGTGTGGACTCGCAGGTTAGCTTAACTACTAACCCTCGCCCCTGATGTGGTCTCGCAGGTTAGCTTCAAGAAATTCAAGGTACAGCAGTTCCGTTATGACTTATTCATCCTACGACACGATGCGACTCAGTCCAAGTACAAGTGATGACATGACACGACCCATTCACGATACACAAGAAAATCAATCCAATATGAACTATAAAATTAACTATAAACAAGAACTATATATACGTATATTCAATATGAACTACAAAGCTAATTATAAACAAGGCTATATATATACTAGCAGACATGATATACTAATCACATATAAATAATCAACTAGTAAAATTTTATATTAATATAAATATGCATGTAAATAAACTGTAGAGGGAGGCAAGGTATCTTACCTGGTGGTAGCGCGAAGAACCAATAAGATACCGTCAACTGGTACGCCATAAAGTCCAAAATCTACAGGTGTCTCCGAAAGCTGAAACAGACATTGCCAACATTCTCAGAATAGTCAAATTAGCTGTGATTGCCTGTCCTTAGTCCAATTCTGGATACAGAAGCAAAACGGTAATTTCGGGCCAAAACAGTATCCGTCGTTGGACCCGCTTTGCACCGAAAAGTGTGCCAGAGTTAATAGTCTCTATAGTCATCAAACTATATGTCTACAGATTCGTTTTGATGATACGAACCTAATGGTATGTCTAATTGTGGATTTTGGTGGGCCGTGCACAAAATCGCTCGTTGAATCGGATCGTGGGGCCCGCGAAACGACGATCCGATCAACTGTCTCAGAATCGGACAAAACTTGGCATACAGGATCAGAAAAATGATACGGTCCTGTTGGCGCAAGTTTGTCTCGATCTGACGAACGTGCACAAAGTAATTGGGAAATTTCGAAAAGGCCGATACGGGGGTTTTCGACGGATACGCATCAAATTCGTCGCGCACACGCGATCAATTTAAATTCCGTCAAAGCCCACACGTCCGCAATATCCATACGCTCCTTTCGATGATTCCGGTACGCGACCACGTCACCCGGATTGGCGGGATGCACGTCGTATCGAATGGTTTTCTAAGTTTTTGGCAGTTTTAAAAATAGGTTTTTCTCGAACTTTACTAATGAATTAATCATTGTACAGAAAGTGAAAGGTAATTCTACAAGAAGGGTTTTGTAGCCCTATAGTTTGGCTAAAATCGTGTTCAACTAGTATTTGAAAATCTCCAATAGGCACGTCAAATTTGGCCTTCCAAAACCAGGTCTGTGTCGGTTTACTGTTTTGTTTTTTGAACGAGAAATCTCTCGACTTTGCGTCGATTTTTCGTCGCATACAAATAAGTTCAATAAAAACTAATTGACAGGGATCCTAGATGGTCATATGGGCATCCTATAGGATTTTACAAAATTGAATTTCGTTGATTATGCAGAAAGAAACAGGATGGTGAATGTTGTACCTGTGATCGCTGTAACCGCTGCTGTTGCGGATTGGTGTTCGCATTTGCAGGTACGAGCGGGCGATCTTCGGCGTACGATGGTGGCCAGCGGTGGCTCTAGGCGGCGCGTGCGGTCTCAGGCCTCCAGGGCGTGCCTTCGAGTTAGGGTTTGTCGATCTTCTGCGTTCTCTCTATATATATCTATAAATATACATGAAGTCGGCTGTGTCCTGGGATCGGGCTTCATATACTTTGAAGCTGTTGGGAAATTTTGGTGTAGACTGGGTCGAAAGGCTAAAGGCTGGGTTGGGCCTCTGGCTTTGCTGGGAATTAATTGGTTTAAGAAAGAGATTGGCTGGGCTCGGTTTGGCCCAATGGCTTTGGGGCTCCCTCTATATTGAAACATATAATACGTATATATATATATATATATATATATATATATATATATATATATATATATATATATACCATCAATATAATTTTAGGTAGATATATTTTTTTATGCCATAATACAAATACCAACAATAAAACATTCTAAATAAAATCAATATTTACCATAATAGAATTCTTAACGTATATACACAATATTTTATATCTATAATATTGTTATATATATATATATACATATATATATATATATATATATATATATATACATATAAATGCCTGTTTTGATATGCTATGAATATATTAAATTTTAACCTTTATAAATAATAATAAACCAAATACAAAAAACCTAAATGGGCACACAGACAAACATATATACATATATATAGCCCAATGCCCCAAAATGCACAAGGGTACCTATGCTATATTTTCCAAGGAAAATAGAGATTAAACTGGAAATTAGTGTATATATTATAATTAATATACCATTTATATAAAGTACTCAAAAGACTACAACATGAACTATCAATAATTATATATACTCATATATGCTCACAAGGACATCGTTGGTTGTACTACATGTCTACTAGAGCCTGCGCTCGGGTCGGGTCCAGTCCGAACTTGTTCGGTACAACCGGGTCTCCCTAATGTTAATAATATTAATAAATAGCTAATTAATTATTTATAGGGGTCATGTCACAACTTGGTCTGGTTTTCCTAGTTAGAACATGGCTCGGTCTTCCCTACCATGGCTAAAACACTAGTTCAAGGCACACTACTGTACTACCCGTGCCATGATTCCTAGTCATCTAGTACTCCAATTCTCAACCATGATTAAAATCATCTACCGTAATAATTAACTAAATAATTACTTATAAAAATCTAAAATCACCATTTAAATCAAACATATAATAAAAAATATTTTAAAGAAATCGGGAATGGAGGCTATACACGGACAGATTGCGCATGGATACACTACCACTGGACACGCCACAATAACTAAAATTATAAAGAAAATCTTCAACACAATTAACAGAGGAAAGAAATTACCTGGAGGAAGTTTACATAGAATTTGAAGACACGGTTCAAGATCCCGACACAACTTCGATCCCAAAATCTAGGTTTGATACTCCCGATTGTTCTCGATCGGACTTCGATTCAACAAGAATTGCTCACTATCGATAAACCAGGGAACGAAATCAAGATTGGCCAAATCATCAACCGTTCAAGAACGCCAGATCGATACTCACTGATGATCATTCTTCGATCTACGAAATCAAGCTACTGATCAAGGAGGAATTTTGATCAATCTTGACCGATCTGTGTTCCCAACCAAGAAAATTAATCGATCGAAGTTTTTGGAGGCAAAGTAGAAAGGGAGTGGTCAAGAACTCACCAAGCTGTCGATGATTCCTGCAGCGCCACAGGGAAGAAGAAGATCGTCGGAGAAGAAGAGCTCAATCACCATCATGTCGCTGGAAAGGGAATGCTTAAGTCGCCGGAGACGACTTTCAACAAGTTGTCGAGGAACGTCTATATCGCCGGAGAAGAACCTTCACGTCGTCGTTGCTTATCGTGGTTGAAGACGTGCTACCATCAACCATCGGGATAACGAAGAAGCCGCCGGGGAAGATGATCGGTGGCGTCATCGCTCGTCGTGGAGGGGTCGGGCGCCTCTGCTACTGTAGAAAAGTGGCTAGATGCCGACGCCAAACGTCGCCACCACAGGAGGAGGAACCGTCGAAAAGATCGCTGAGAAGCAGGTCCCGCTGCCACCGCTGTCGAGAAGGGGTCCTTGCTAGGCCATGCGTCATTGATGCTCGCTGGAGGAGATGAGCCTAGCCGTGAGGTCGCTACCGAAGTGGTAGCTCAGTCGACGGAAGGGGATTTCCGCCGTGGCCATCACCATCGCCATCGAGAAGCTAGGGTTAGGGTTGGAAGATGAAATTTGGGGAGGAAAAGGGATTTTGAGGGAGCTCAATTTCCTCAGGAGCAAATGAAATGAAAAAAATTCCTTTCTCTCTCCTCTTCTCATATATATATATATATATACAGAGAAAGAAAGAGAATAGTGATTTACAATTAGATCCCCCTCTCCAATTATCATTTACAGAAAACACCCAAAAGTTGTTAGGGAAGGATAAGGTTGTTAGAAAGTTTGTTACAAGGTTGTTAGAATCTTGGGAAACACTAATTAGTTGGAAACTTGGACAATACTCCAATTTAGTTATTCCGAAGAACTAATGATAAAATAATTCAAAATAATATTAGGAATTATAAATATTAAACAACATGAATTTTGTTTAATCAAAATATTAGAAATAGTTCAAAAATTTATGAAACTGGAAAAGTGTGGTTAAAAATCTACCCCTTACAAAAATTTCGTCCTCGAAATTCAAAGGTAAAATACGGTACAGAAAATGACACAAGGTTTTAAGATTAATTAGGCATGAGTGTTAATATGGTCAATGACCGGTATGAAGATTTGAATATCCTGACAAAATAAATGGATACAAGGGCACGATTGATAATGATCAAAAGTTGTCAGGCATGAAGCTAAATGAAATTAGTTAAGAGCAAGCACGAAATTTCAGGCAGGAAATTGAAATGACAAGATTTAAAATGATCAAAAATCTAATAAGCACGAGATGGAATGAAGTTTTAATTATGACTTAGAGGCATAAAACTATGAAGGCACGATCTTCGAAGCACGATCAAACTCGAAAGTTTTGCACAATTGGCTAGAACAAGATAGACAAGTCATGATTAGTTAGGCATGATTTAGGCCAAAATTTAGATAAACACGATTGAAATATAGGTACGATTTAAGATCCAGTGAAACAAAATCAAAATTTAGTAATGTGTATTCATTGAGAAAATCAAATGATCCGACAATAAAATACAAGATGGAAAATTACAAAGGTCGATTTGAGAAATCATATGGAAACTACCCATGAGGTATTAGTATCAAATCAAGAAAAATATGCAAGGATTTGTGATTCTCGAAAACCAATAATCATATGAAAAGGGAATATAGTCTCCATGGTATCCAAGAACATATAGGTATTTGAAATCACTTTGCTTAGAATCCCTATCCCGCCAGTATATATCTGACTACAGTGGACTTTCGGCTCCGTGACTCAAACAATATGCCACCGAATATTCTGTCAACATTATCCATTTTCCAATAATCATAGACGAAACAACCCAAGAGATCAAGATATGAAGAATATGACAAAGTCTCAATAATACTCGAAAACCTATGAATGTCTGAAATCACTTCAACTTAGAGTTCCTGCCTCGCCAATGCGCTGCTGGCTGCAGTGAACCCTCAGTATCCGTAGTCCAGATAATGACTGTAGCGTGCAACTGCCACGTCCCAGTAAATCATCGAATACTCTCTCAACCTTATCCATGGGAATTTAAAATTTTAAGAATTCAAAATGAGTTCCGGTAGTCTAAGTCAAGATAAAAGGTGATGTTATCTGCCTTTTAGAAACAAAGGGTTTATAGGTACTAAGAAGCAACAAGGGATCCCATCAAGGAGTAGTGAGTGCTAAAAGGGACAAACAAGGAGATTTTAAATATTGAATATGGAACAAAGTTTCAATAGTAACTGGAATCTCAAATAGCAAACAAACTCAATATAGGGAGCAAATCCCGAATAGATAACAAAGTCCCGGATGGTGAACAAAAAGCAGAGTACATAATAGTGTTGGCCCAATGATTACATCATATTTTTTAATATGGCTAATCAATTAAGTTTAACATAATGATTCACTAATATTCATATACTCACTATCATGTTGCTACTTAAACTTAGCATTGTCCTAATTGTCCTATATTATATTTCTATGCTTGTATCGTACTGCAATATATCTTGCTCGCCTAACATGTATTTGTAGACATACAGTAAGCATGATCTAACATGATCAAATCAGGACAAAGGCAATGAAGAATTAATGATGGACCAAAGACGGCATCATATAAACAGATTTCTTCGAACCACCTAGCGACCTATCCGGGGCCTCACATCGGGTGTTCCGCTGCCCGGTCAGTGGACAGGTTCAAGGGGGCAGCGCCCCCCGTCGGGGATTCGGGGGCGAAGCCCCCAAAAGGTATTCAGATTTCCAGATCTACTTATCTTTGGACGACTGCTGTCAAGGAAAAAGGCATCTTCAGGTCTGCTCAAATTTCAGAAGAAAGGCGTCATCAAAGGGCTCTTGGTTTTTCTATGTGTTCCAAGTCTGTAATCCTCAATTTATTGAGTCTAAAAGAATATGTACGTTGAGTCGCACTGTGTCATCTCAACCCCTAGACATATCTCTCCAAGCTCTACCATACAAACAGACCAATTCCTGAACCAAGGACAAGCTCCACCAAGCCAAACAAAGCCCAAAGGCCCAAAGACCATTCTGCTACCTAGAAGGCAGAGTTCGGGCCGAACTCTGCCCCCACACAGAGTTCGGGCCGAACTCTGTCCCCTAATTTTCAGCATCCTAATTTTTAGGACATGCTTGGTACAAGCTGTCCAACGTTCAAAATTTTGAATTCTTGGGGCAGAATTCAGACCGAACTCTGCCTCCCAGAGTAGTATAAATAGGGCTTGATTTCTCTCATTTCATATCATCTTTCTATCTCTTATTCTCAATCATCTAAGCCTTATACTACCTAAGCCTTACACTTCCAATCTACTACTCCAAGCCTCATTCTTCCATATCTCCTAATCCACAACTCTCATTAGCCCAAGCTGCTCAGTGCGATATCAGCTAGAAGTTGTGTGCAAGAGTGAAAGAAAAGTCACTTAGACAATTCCAAGTTTTGCCACCTGCGAATCTGTAAGAAGTTGGCGTGCTCTTCTGAGTAAAGGCACGTGGTTGTACACTATTTCACAAATAGTGGATTTCAATCCTGAGCTAGAGTTCTCATGCCTGGACTAGTCCTCCACGAGGGAAACCAGGTTAAAACTGCTGTGTCTGCGAATGCTCTTCTGATCTTTATTTACTTTCGCATTTCTCTCTGATTTATTTACTATTTTGATAGTTGTTTTGTGGAGGTGATATAGAGTTAATTTTTATTCGGTGATTATCGACACAAACTCTATTCACCTCCCTCTAGAGTTGCCTACACGTTATTTTACATAATAGAAAGAAAATCTCGAAGTAAGAAACAATTCTCGTATCGGAAACAAAGTTCACCAAGGTCTCGAATAACAACAAAATTTTAAATAGATAACAAAACCTCGAACGAAAGAAAGGTCCCAAAATAGGAAACAGGATCTCAAAATCTCGAATGGAATCAAGTCATGGATAAAAAAATCAATGGGTGAATAGGAAACAAGTATCCATGAAACAAGCAAAATCTCAAATAGGAGACAAGGTTGAAACAAAGTCGTGGACAGAATAATTTCTCAAATAGAAAACAAGCCACCAATAGGAAACAAAAATATCAAAACCTTCAAAGGAATCCTCAACAATGTCCTAAAGAGGATGAAGCTCAAACAAGGTTTCGAATGAGGAATAGGATTTCGAAATGAAATCTCGAGTAGGAATTAAAATCTCAAATAACACAAAGTTTGGTGAGGGAACAAAATTTCCAATTATGAGCCAACGCTAGGAAGCAAAATCATGAAGTATACAAACAACATCGAATAGTGGATTTTAAATAATTATCGAATTGTGGATCTGAAACAAGTTTACCGATTAGGAAACAATATCTCGAAATAAGTTTCGAATATCAACCAAGGTTTCAAAATAGAAAATAAGAAGTTTCAAGAAATGATTCAGGTGCTAAGAGGATTATAAGGGAAGACTGGATTGTGAATCACGATCCATGGTCTTCTCCAACCATGCAAGAAAAAGCCTTCGGTCTTCATTTTGTCTTTAGTATTCCTTCGGGACTGGAATCTCTTCAACGTTTTTAGTTGTCCTGACGTAGGCTGGTCCCTGCGACAGTGCTCCATGTGGTTGCTGAATATGGAGAGGTCGGTCCCTTTGTTGTAGTCCTGGTGCTCCTCGTGCTCATCCTTGGGCATTGTGATCAGCGGCCTCTGGACAGTCCTTGACTTGATAGGCAGGCAATCCATAGTACAAGCACAGGCTCAGTCTCTTCCGGCACTCGTCATAGAGGTGTCTTGAGCAGCAGTAGAAATTACAAACGATCATCAGCTGAATTTGAATCTAAATTTGAATCTCCTGCTAGGCTGAAGTGCAGGAGCTCTAGCAGGAATATACGACTGCTTGCTGCTGAGATCCTGATGCTTCTCGGTTATTGTGATTCATGACTTACGGGCAAACCTTCATTCGGTGAGAAAAAAATCTGCAGTGTAGGCAGAGTCCGAGCCTCTTGCGACACTCCTCGAAGCAATGTCCTGGATGGCGGTAGAAAGCACAAATGGCCATTATCTGAATCTGATGATGCGGCTGAAGAGGCGCTGACTGATTGTGGCGACGCTTTGCGGGTCCAAAGTAGCTGTTATCTCTGACATAAGTCTTCATTTCTCTCTTGAGCTTTAGCTTCCAATCTCGTTCTATTATCTGTGCAACATTCTGGATCTCCTGGCTGGTGGCTCCAATCTTTAGGGGAGTTGGGTCCTCTTTGATTTGGATGATCTTCAGTGGCGGCTCCAGGTTCTCGATCTGCTCTTCGGTGCAAGATATGCGCACGATGTCAGGGAAGTCCAAGGATCCGAAGAAATAAAAATTTCTTCCTGGCTCGGTGTGTGTATCCACAAGTCTGGCTTGGAAAAGGATGGCCTGCTCCCTCTGGGTGTCAAGGAATTCTTGAATCATCTCCATCACCTGCATACTACCCATAGGGATAGTAGGGCGATAGAAGGTAAAGGAAGCTCGAAACCCTCAAGTGTAGGTGGATCAACCGTTCCGGTGTCACGTGCTTTGAACTATATGAAAAATAAAAAACTGTTAAAATGTCCTAACCTAAAAACAAGAAGTGTTTATAAAATATTAATATACCCGATATACCCGATTTCCTATGTTGTGATCAAGTTTTTATCAAGTCCCCCAATAGTACACTAATACCTATGTACCATTAGGATAGACCTACATGGGCCACCACTAAAAACATGCCACGACCCGCTCCTGGATAATCGGACACGTCCAGCCTACGTTAGAAGACTCAACGTTGTAAGCTGTACCAAGCTAGGGAAACTAACAAGTCAATATGAATAACACTACACCATAATATGCAATTTGTAACACATTTTTTTCCAAATAGTAACGGTTATTAACGTTACAATCTGGTAACAGCTATAACCGTTACTATTAGCAAAAACCGTTACTACAATTCTAATTCTATAATTTTTATAAGTTTTATATTATTTGTAACAATAAAAACTGTTACAAATTTATAACTTAGGTCACATGCATAACATGTGCCAAGAGAAAAGTGTTACTGGCTTCCAAAAGAAAAAAAGTGCCCCCAATATTTTTCGCACTCATTTTGGATGGTTTCCCCTTCCCCTCTCTCGACCTGTGACCGCCGATTACAGAGAAGCAACGAAGCAATATTTCCCGCACTCATTTCCCTCTCCTTCTCTTCGATTACAGAGAAGCAACGAAGGTGCGCCTCTCATTCTCTCTCACGATCTCTCAAGATTTTGGTTCTATTAGGGTTTTGATTTTCTTAGGGTTTTGGTTTTTCTTAGGGTTTCGGGTTTCCAGTCGAAGCAACGAAGGTACTTCCCTCATACTCTCTCTCTCTCTCTCTCTCTCTCTCTCTCTCTCTCTCTCTCTTCATCTCTGATTTTTTGGATTTTGTTGATTTTTGGTTTTTTTTATTGTATGTTAAACTTCAAAAATATGAGGAATCTGTTCATCTTATATTATGTGGCCGAACATTTGGATTTTTTTGATTTTTTGATTTTGTTGATTTTTGGGTTTTGTTGATTGTACGTTAAATTTCAAACATATGAGGAATTTGTTCTGTCATTATTCTGTCGAGTGCCTCCTGCTGCCTGCACTATTCTCTCAGACTCTGTATCGAGAGCGCTCGTGGCTTCGTCGAGAAGCAGAATGCGGGGGTCTTTGAGAATAGCCCTCGCGATGGCAACCCTTTGCTTATGGCCACCGGATAGCTTAGTTCCGTGCTCTCCGACCATGGTGTCAAATCCCTGAAATCCATCACACGTTGAGCAATTTAGTCATGTTTAGTAACCGACAAGTTTTGTGCTGCTCAAGATTTCTGGTAAGGAAAATTAAGGGTGGTTTATGACCTGAGGCATTTTGTCTATGAACTTGGAAGCATTAGCAAGCTCTGCAACTACTCAGATCTCCTCTGCAGTTGCACCATCTTTGCCGTAAGCTATGTTATCCCAATTTTCCCTCTAATCCACCTCAGTTGGAACTCCTTGAGGTTTATTCCATCCACAAGTACCTATAATCCACCTTATTTGGAACTCCTTTATTTGTAGTCGTTGAAGTGTTAATAGAAAATTTTAATTATATAGATTATTAGCTTAGGGTGTTATGTCAGTAGTATGCGAATATTTGTAGACATGACTTTATCCTTTTTAAACATATAACATTAGAAGTTAGTAGTAAAAAGAGGTAGAGATGGAGTCTAATATTATACTAAATTCCTTAACACTAATGTTATCAGTTATATAGTTTGGTAGTATATAATTTGATGCATATGCCAATGGCTTCGTAAGAGTACTTTTGATGCATGGTTCCCATTGTGATCTGAATGACACTAGTAGCACAAGTTGAGGCTCATGCCATTTATTACAGAGAACGATGTTAGGAACCATTACAGAGAACGATGTTAGGAACCCGATGACTGGATTGACCGAAACAGGAAGCACCAGATCAAAGCGATCCGACATCAATGTGTAATATATAATACAGGAAGTACACTGAGACATCCTCCAGAGTTGACCCAAGGGATGGTATTTACCAGCCACTTGCTTTGATATCTGATTATAGAGGAGTTTGTAGGCTTGGTGGCTTTGTTGAGATTGATCCCAATTTTTTGTCAGCTTAACTGATATCTGTATTGATTGGTAATTACTTCAGTTCAGACCTCAGTCCATTCTTTATGACCTTTCCTCGCCGAGTAATCACTCTTGTATTCGTGTCTATAACGAATTTAACTGTGTGTCGTAATATATTTTTCACACATATTGAGTACATGTTATGGAAGTGAGAATTCAAGCGGTGTGTTGCATGTGTATTGAGCAAGGAGTTTCGTCGAGTTAAGCACCTCTGTTCTTTCTTTTTTTGCTATTAAGTTGATGTTCTCTATGGTTCTAACTGGTTTGCAATGGTTCTGAGAGGTTTGGCCATAAAGGTTCAGTGGTCTGAACTGAATTATTTTGTTGTGATATAGCTTTGTGAGAATTTAGTCAAAATTTCTAGTGCAAGGTGTGTATTTTCCCTATATTTATAGAAGAGGTGAAAACTATAAATTTTTGGCAACTATACTACCTTTTGTGAGTGTTAGTCCATCCTTGTTGATGGAGAGAGGGAATGGTGTGTATATATTTTTATATATCAAGCCATTATATTTTAGATTTTCCATTGTACGATTAAACCGTTTTCAAAATGATATAAAATCTTACTAATATTCATCTTTTTCGTTTGTTAGGTTGATTGTTAGAGAGAGGATATAATTTTTTGCTATCATGTCAAGAGCGATTCCAAAAGGGTGGATAAAAATTCCATATAGAAATAAGTCTGAGTACAAAGAGGGGGTTCAATTTTTTATGGAATTTGCAATGAAGCACTCACTCCCCGGACTTACAACATGTAGTTTCCCCTGTAAAATATGCAAAAATGCAAAAAGAGCTTCTTTTGAAGAAGTTAGAAGGCATTTGATCATTAATGGTATGCTTCCGACATATGATGTTTGGTTTCTTCATGGGGAAAAGCCGGGCATGGATATGACAGTAGGTCCTAAACAACAATTTGTTGAAGAGGATCATACCCATAATCAAGTTCTAATTGAAGATACAGGGCATCGATATGACGGAGATGCGTTGGAGATCCTGGTTGATGATGCTTATGGTGTACACAATGAGGCTCCTATTGGTGAAGGTGGTGGTGCGAATAATTCTCAAGCAAATACAGTACCTGAAACTTCTTTTGCTTATGGTCTTGACCATGTTGACAAGTATTATGAATATAAGAGAATTGCAAGCGAGAAATTATATCCTGGTTGTGAAGATGGACACACAACTCTATCTGTAATTGTAGAGTTGCATAACTTAAAGAAGAAGTACAATTGGTCGGGAAATAGTGTGACAGAATTGTTGAAGTATTTGACTGAATGGCTTCCTAAGGGGAACACACTCCCTCACAAGTATCCCATAATGAAGCAAATGATGAGAGATTTAGGAATGAAGGCAAAGTGCATCCATGCATGCGAAAATAATTACATGTTGTATTGGAAGGAGTATACAGATGCAACTTCGTGCCCTCAATGCCAGACGCCTCGATTTAAAGTTAAAGAAAAAATGAAGCCCGGAAAGGTTAGGAAGGAATCAAAAGAACCGAGAAAAGTTTTGAGGCACTTTCCTATGATTCCAAGATTGAAGAGATTGTACACAATACCATGGATTGCTAAAAAAATGCAATGGCACAAGGAAGTAGAGCCTTCGTGGGACTTAATGCGATATCCTTGTGATTCAGCAGAATGGAGAACACTTAAATGCAGGTGGCCGGAGTTTGCTGATGAGGGACGGAACGGAGAACACTTAATTACAGCATCTTAAACGATCCCAGAAAGATCACCATAATTCACAAATCCATATAACGTAAAGGTACCAAAGTCAACAGGAATAAAATATGCTATGAACTATAAGAAAACAATATCTAGGAGTAAAACTAAACAGTCTAAACCTGAAGCCTCTAGCTAAGTCATGTCTCCATCCTGCTCAGCTAAGATCCCGGGCTCTGGCCCATAAGGTAGAACAATATCCTACAAGTACACCTGCAACATATCTAGTCAGGAGCGGAGCAAAGTACAATTCTAGGTAATGAACAAGAACATCATGATATGAAATGAGTACAAGAGAACATGAAATATAAAGTACAGAAAAAGAACATAAAAGTACAGGAATGTAAATACAGGAAGTACAGGAAATAAAGTATATGAAGTAAATCCTGAACATAAAGTACAAGACATAACATGTGCAAAATATTTGAAATACAACTAGCATATGTGACCAGCTTGTAGGAACGAAATCGTAAAGTAGAATACTCTAAGGGGGGTGAATAGAGTAGGCAAAGGAATTTTGCTAATTAAAACTTGTTAGCAGTTAGATCACAGAAATAATAATAATCACAAAGTAAATAACTGTTAAAGAAAAGAGTGATCAGAAGGCAAACGCAAACACAGAGATTTATACTGGTTTTCCTCTTGTGAGGAATAGTCCAGTCGGAAGAACTCTAGCTTCCAGTTGAATCCACTATTGGAAAATCCTGCAAGTTTTCATACGAAGTCCTTGCAGATTCTAAAGACGCGAGCTTTGATACGAAGAACTCGACCAACTTCAATTTTGAAGAGTCTTTCTTCAATCAAGCCTCTGATTACAATTTCTCTGAAATCTTCTAGACCGCACCGTACTGGCAAATTGACTAGAGAATTGTAACTGGCTTGGGATTTGAAAATGGAAGATTTTTAGAACTCTTTGGAAGAAACGTAAGCTTTAGAAGAGAAGAGATGAAAGTGAATTGGTGTCTTGAAATGATCAGAATTCCTCTCTATTTATAGTTTTTCCAAAGACAGAACTCTGACAGAATTAGGGCAGAATCGGACAGAACTCTTTGTAACAAACTGCAACTGAAGGGAGACCAAGTTCAAAATCCAACGTTCACATAATATTCAACTTGGTCGAACTCTGGCCGAGTTCTGTCAGGGTTTGGTCAGGTTTATTTTGTAAAAAATTGTTTTTGTCTTTTTAAAAATCCTTCAGAAACTTTTTGTAAAAGTAGATGTTTTTCAAAAACATAGGTCATTTTAAAAAGATAGATCAGTTTTGAAAAACAATTTCGGATAGCCTATTTGCCAGTACAACTTGGTGTACAATGTATTCTTAGACTCAATAAAAATGAAAATTGTATTGCGTAAAGAAATATAGTCTTGAGTGGCAAACAGATCTTCGGTCTTGAACTGAGTAGATATCCGATCTTGATCAATGTCCAAAATGTCTTTAGTAAACATCTGAATTAAATTGTATATCGAGACAGAGTTTGATCAATTATTAAAATCAGGTTTGACCATGACCAATGGGCCAACAATCTCCCCCATTTTGATAATTGACAAACCATGACCGATATAACATCTTTGGTCTTTATCAACTCAAAATTGTACCGAGATATATAATGAAAAAAAATTATTCATAACCTGTATTCATGAAGATGTTAGATCTTATTTCTCCCCCGTTGTCACTTAGCAAAATAATTGTAAAGAGAAAGCTCCCCCGCAATTAATGCATAAGTAACAATTAGTGAAAAAACACAAAAAAAGAAATAAATTCATTCAACACAGGCATGGTATAAACATCACAGACGGAAATAAGATAAACAGATAATATTTGTCACAGACAGTTTATATGGAAGCATAAATAAAGATAATGCTATAATAAAGCTGAATCAAAGAAAGTGCTAAACTGAATAATATGCTAAGCTGAATAATAAAAACATGTCCATCAAAAAGTCACAAATCATAAGAGTACTAATACTATCTTGGAATGTCGGAGCATTTCCAAGTAAACATAAGACAAAGTCATCAGTCTCAAAAAGTATAACAACTCAAAAATCATCCTCATCCTCATCATCATCTGCTGCAGTGCCAGCATGTCCAGATGGACCAGCTCCAGAAGTGCCAGCTCCAGAGGTGTGTGTAGTAGCACCAGAAGTACGATACCAATCGTAAGCGTTCCCTGGCTGCAACAGAGAGTGGACTGCCTTATCATCAATGCGGTAATCAAAAACAGAAGGGTCTCTAGGAAGAGAGCTTGCAGAGTGACCCGTCTGTGCAAATCTGAGATCAGCAAAGGAGTTGGTAATAGCTTGGAACCAAGTCACGTCACGGAACTCATGTTCCCTGAAAGTGTCAATAAAGAATATATGCAGATCTGATAGGTACTGGTGAGTACCCTCAAAAGTCATAGGATAAGACTGAGGAGGAACAGGTACAGTAGGAGCAGGTGCAGGAGGTGGAGGAGCAGTGGCAATGTTGCGACGAGAAAGCTTGAGAAACTTGGGCTCAGGGTCCAGAGCACAAGTAGATAAGTCAATATCAAAACCCTAAAAAATGTATGGAATAAGCATCGCATAAGAGAGGTTGTGATCTCTACCGCGACACCTACCCATCATCTGAATGATAGTCTTAGGGGCAGAAAAAGGAATCCCCTTAAGAATGTGATATAAAGCAAAAAGTTTGAATGGAGTGACACCATCTTTGGAAGTAGATTTTTGAAGCAGAGTGGAATAGATGATGCGATGTAATTCGTAGGTAAACAAGTTCAAGTTATTGGCCTTGAACTTTCCAGGACGAGCACGTGCGGGCGCACAAAGCTCATTCTTAAAACTAACAAGAGTCGTGCCCTCGGGGAAATCGAAATCAGTGATGTCATCGAGCGGAGCACCTTCGTTTGGAAGACCAAGGATTTCTACTAGCAATGTATTATCGAACTCGATATCTATCCCGCCAACACGAGTCCTTACGGTAAAAGTGTCTAACACGAGGTCACAATAGAACAATCTAAGTGCATTAGTAGCTATAGGGAATTGTAGGGTAGCAAGATGGTGTAACCCTAATGCCTCAAAGTAGGGATGGTGGTCAGGAAATACAGTCCACTTAATCGAAGATTCAGTACATATAGTACGCATAATAAAATCGGCATACCAAAGCAATGCTTGGTCGGGAGTTTTGAAATAAAACTCATCCGATGCACCATCATCCGATTGGACCGAGAAAAAGAGGGAATCCGTGTTCGGATTAGAAGACGATGCCTCTTCACTGGCATGGGTCTTCTTCCTCTTGAAAGGATTGAATCCCTTAGGCATTCTTTCCCAAAACTAAGAAACCTTAAAATTTTGAAAGTGGAGGAGAGAAGGAATTATACCTTCCGAAAATCAAGTATGTTGTAGAGGACGCGATTCTCTGCACGAATCCAAAATTTGGATGGAAATCTCCATATAGATTGGAAGAAAGGAGGTAGAGAAAAACTAGGGTTTGGGGACTTCGGGCGACTGTTGCTGCTGTTTGATGTGGTTTAGAAGAGATAAAGAAGATGGGGGCCTCGGGTTCTGACTGAAATATATACAGCACCAACAGAACTCTGGCCGAATTCGGACCGAATTCGCCTAGGGTTCTTTTGCTTTATTTTAAAATAAAATTTTGTGGGCTACATCTTTTTCATCAACTCATTTCAAATATTTAATTCAAAGTTTAATAATTTTAAATTTCAATTAATATTATTTTATAAATTAATATTCTTCACTCAGCATCTGTGTCAGATTAGCTGTAGGAGTACTCTCCCAGCTAACGGAGGTTCACCGGGGAACTCTTAAATACCGCTTCGCTTCGACCGTAGTCTTGGTGACAGACAGACTCTTTTTAGGCTTGTCTCAAAAACAATTATTGAGTATTGAATAAATTAATTGATAAAACAAAATTAATCAATATTATTGATATCTAAAATTCCTAATTCTCGACGTAAATAATTGAAACGATCTTCCGCTAGAGGTTTTGTGAGTATGTCAGCCAATTGATTCTGTGTGTCTATGTATACAAGGTCTATATCTCCATTTTATTGATGATCTCTAAGAAAATGATGTCGCATCTCGATATGCTTAGTACGAGAGTGACATACTGGATTCCTAGTCAAATTAATAGAACTAGTGTTATCACAGAAAATGGGTATGTGTGCGAAATGTAATCCATAGTCTTCTAAAGTTTGCTTCATCCATAAAATTTGTGCACAACAACATCCTGCGGCGATATATTCAGCCTCGGTTATTGATAACGCGACAGAATTTTGCTTTTTGCTAAACCAAGAGACTAGAGCTTTTTCTAAGAAATGACATGCGTCGCTGGTACTTTTTCTATCTACTTTGCATCTGGCAAAATCAGCATCAGAATAATCGGTTAAGTCAAATGACGTAATTTTGGGATCCCATAAGCCGACAGAAGTGGGGCCTTTAAGATATCGGAAGATACGCTTAACTGCACACAGATATGATTCCTTAGGATTGGCTTGAAAATGTGTACACAAGCAAACTCTAAACATAATGTCTGGTCAACTAGCAGTTAAATACAGTAAGCTACCGATCATACCTCGATACTTACGTATGTCGACGGGTTTGCCTTTTTCATCAATATCAAGCTTGGTTGAAGTCGTCATTAGAGTGCTAAGTGGTTTGACTGCTTCCAGGTCGAACTTCTTTAATAGATCTTTTGTGTACTTTGCTTGATTTATGAACGTCCCATTCTTGGTTTGTTTGATTTGCAGTTCGAGAAAGAATTTTGGCTCTCCCATCATGCTCATCTCAAACTCATTCTGCATACACTTTGAAATTTTTTGACAAATAGATTCATCAGTAGATCTAAAAATAATATCATCTACATAGACTTGAATCAAAAGAATATTGTTATTCAAAGACGTTATAAATAATGTAGTGTCAATATTTTCTTTTGAAAAATCGTTGTCAAGTAGAAAAGAGCTCAGACGATCGTACCAAGCACGAGGGGCTTGTTTTAAACCGTATAAGGCTTTCTTCAACTTGAAAACATAATCAGGATTTTTGAAATCAGTAAAACCTGGAGGTTGAGCTACATAAACTTCTTCTTTTATAAAATCATTTAAAAATGCGCTTTTGACATCCATTTGAAATAATTTGAAATTATGAAAACATACAAATGCACATAACATGCGAATGGACTCTAATCTCGTAACTGGGGCATAAGTCTCATCGTAGTAGATACCTTCTTCCTGATTGTATCCTTGAGCTATGAGTCGAGCCTTATTACGAGTCACTAAACCATTCTCGTTCAGTTTGTTTCGGAATACCCAACGGGTGCTAATGACCGGATGATCAATGGGCTTAGGAACAAGTTCTCAAACTTGATTCTGTTCGAATTGGTTTAATTTCTCTTGCATAGCATCTAAACAAAAATTATCACTACATGCTTCTTTAATGTTTTTGGGTTCAAGCTGTGAAATAAAAGCAACACAAGAAGCTATATCTTTATTAGAGGAACGAGTACTTACACCCTTGGTAATCTCACCAATTACCAAGTCCTTTGGATGATCTGCCAAGAATCTCATCTCTTTTGGCGTATCCTCAGGATTGTTGGTTCCGGCTTCTTTGCTTGAAGACTCAGCTGGGGCTTGGTGTGAAGGTTTTGTATCTTTTTGTGAAGGTTTTATAGTAGCTGTACTTGGTGTGGTTACGTCTTGATTATCGTCATCGTCTGAATGTTGATTTAGTTCATCAAACTTGACATTAATTGATTCTTTGATGATCATGGTTCTCTTGTTGAAGATTCTGTACCCTTTGTTCTTTGCTGCATAACATAAAAATATACCTTCATCGGCCTTTTCATCAAATTTACTCAGATTGTCTTTAGTATTAAGAATAAAGCATTTACAACTAAAAATCTTGAAATAAGAAACAGTGGGTGTTCTATCAAACCATAGTTCATAGGGAGTCTTCTTCGATATAGGTCGAATTAGAACCCTATTAAGAATATAGAATGCTGTATTGACAGCTTCAGCCCAAAAGTATCTAGGCAGATTAAACTGGTTTAACATTACTCTAGCCATTTCAGATAGAGTCTTGTTCTTACGTTTCACAACTCCATTTTGTTGTGGAGTCCTAGGGCAAGAAAATTTATACAAATAATCGTGTGTGTCACAGAATTGCTTGAACTCTGCTTTCTCAAATTTGCCGCCATGATCACTATGAATGCAAGTAATCATAAAATATTTTTCATTTTGTACTTTCTTGCAAAAGGTGACGAATTCTGACAATGCATCGTTCTTGCGTGCAAGAAAATATACCCATGTATATCTAGAGAAATTATCTACAATGACAAATGCATATAACTTACCACCTAAATTAGCAATTCTACTTGGTCCAAATAAGTCCATATGCAACAATTGTAGAGGTCTAGTGGTACTTACAACGTTCTTGGATTTAAAGGCGGATCGGGTAGCTTTGTTCTTTTACATTCACTACATACCGTATCCTTCTTGAAAGATATGTCCGGTAAGTCGCGTACCAACTTCTTTGTAGATAGTTTTGAAATTGTATCCATGTTTGTATGACCGAGTCTCATCTACCATAGTTGACTCTCAATGCTCTTGGCCATCAAACATCTACCTGCTTTGTCAGCATCTTCTAACAGATAGAAAATATATATATTGTCTTCTCTGATACCTTCAAAGATAGTACTACCAGTTGAACTATCAACTATAGTACATTTGTCTTTGACGAAGTTAATGCCATAACCATGATCAGCTAAATGGCTTATGCTGAGCAGATTATGTTTTAACTCGGTAACTAGACAGACTTCTTTAATCACAGGATAGGGAGCCTAACCAATGTCACCAATACCGATTATGTACCCTCTTAAATTATTATCGAAGGAGACGTATACTTCTTTATTCTTCTTCGACGATGTTATAAATAATGAAGCATCACCGGTCATATGCCATGAGCAACCGCTGTCGAGGATCCATTTGCTTCTAGCATGTGAAGGGCGTTCCACCTACAAAATAATTTACAGATGAAACTCTTGGTACCTATTTCTTGTAGGGTCCTGACTGGTTAGTTTTTGGTATCCATGCATAAATATTTAAATCTACTAACTTTCTGATTCTACATGCAGAGGATATATGAGCAATGAGGCCACAATAATGACATTTTGCATGTTGAGTGTTGAAAGTTGTGTGAGGTGCATGATTGGTAGGTTTTGGTTTTCTAGTATAGAAGAATGCATGCCTATTAGTCTTTTTGGGCATAGATTTGGTATAGTTTGGTCTGATAGTATTTGGTTTGGGTGTGTTCCGATGATTCGATAATTGACACGTGTTAGAATAGGAAGCAGCAACTTCAGGCCGTTTTCCTAAACTAATTTTCAACTTTTTGGGTGTAGTCAGATGTAAATATTTCTATTATGACTTGTGCACACTGGAGACTCTTTCTCTCCTTAGATAGGTCTTCCTTTAGCTGGACGATAGTTTGGTCTTTTTCTTCGGATAACTTGATAGTCTCGTGTAACAACAGCTTCATAGATGAAAGCTCACCAGACTCAATAGAAGAGTCATTATTTCTAACATCATCTAGTTGGTCGGTAAGTCTTTATATCTCACCTTTGTACTCTTTTAGTACCTTCTTAGAGGTTTCATATTTACTACGCAGTTTTCTATAATCATTTAACAGGTCACTGAAAGCCTCTCCTAGTTTCTCAAAGATGAAATCATCATAAGGATCAAACAGAGGATTAGTGATTACCTGATCGCAAGCTATCAAGCATACATTTGCAGTATCATCTGATTATTCGTCTTCTGAATTGCTGGCTTCGCTTTCATGCCATATGCTTGTATTGGCGTACTTCCGTGATGTAGATCTCTTTAGGAAGCCTTTGTCATATTTGCTACTTTTTTTGTTGATGATGATGCTGTTGGACAATCTTTCTTCATATGTCCTTTCTTCTTACATCCGTAGCAAATATGATCTTCCTCGTTGTTATTGTTGTTGCTATCTTTTGTTCTTTTGTTAAATCTCATGAACTTCTTGAATTTTCTTACCAAAAGAGCTTGATCTTCAGAGTCAGAGTCGTTAGCGTCAGAATCATCTTCGACAGTTCTTCTATGTTAATCCTTGAGAGCGATCGACTTTTCTGACTTCTCCTTTGGTGTAGCATCTTCAAAGTCTTGAAGTTCTAACTCGTGAGTGAGTAGCTTACACATGAGTGTTTCCAGAGACATTGTTGAGAGGTCATTTCCTTCAATGATTGATGTAGCCTTTAGAATCCAGTTCTTTATTAGAGCTCGTAGAAGTTTGTGAATCTTTTTATGGTTACTGTATTCCTTGCCTAATGAAGACAAAGAATTTATAATATCCAAGAATCTCGTAAACATTTGAGTGACTAATTCACTTGGCTTCATTTTGAACACCTCGTACTCTTGAGTAAGTCTGCTGATCTTTGACTCCTTGACTTGTGTTGTTCCTTCGTAGGTTACTTCAAAAAGTTTCCCCACTTCATTTGATGTTGTGCAAGTCGACACCCTATTGAATTTAGTTATCTAAAGCACAAAGTAAAGCATTAATAGCACGTGCGTCCAGACTGGCCTTTTTTTTCATCCTCCGTATATTTATTATGGGATTTTTCAACTAAAACTCCATCAACATTAATACGAGGAGGATTTTTGTAGCCATCAATAACTATAGACCATAAGTCAAAATCAAGAGATTTTAAGAAGAAACTCATCCGTGTTTTCCAATAAGTGTAGTTTGTGCCGTCAAACAGTGGAGGTCAGTTTATAGCTTGGCCTTCACTTGTAAATTTCACAGTTGCCATGTGTAATACTGTGATCTATATAATAGTTGAAAAATAACTGAATATAGCTTCAGTTTTATCTTGCTTTACCTATATAACCCGCTCTGATACCAATTTGAGCAACAAAATCGTAAAGCAGAATACTCTAGAGGGAGGGTGAATAGAGTAGGCAACGGAATATTACTAATTAAAACTTGTTAGCAGTTAGATCACATAAATAATAATAATAATCACAAAGTAAATAACTGTTAAAGAAAAGAGTGATCAGAAGGCAAACGCAAACACAGAGATTTATACTAGTTTTCCTCTTGCGATGACTAGTCTAGTCGGAAGAACTCTAGCTTCCAGTTGAATCCACTATTGGAAAATCCTGCAAGTTTTCATACGAAGTCCTTGCAACTTCTACAGACGCGAGCTTTGATACGAAGAACTTGACCAACTTCAGTTTTGAAGAGTCTTTCTTCAATCAAGCCTCTGATTACAATTTCTCTGAAATCTTCTAGAACGCACCGTACCGACAAATTGACTAGAGAATTGTAACTCGCTTGGGATTTGAAAATGGAAGCTTTTTAGAACTCTTTGGAAGAAACATAAGCTTTAGAAGAGAAGAGATGAAAGTGAATTGGGGTCTTGAAATGATCAGAATTCCTCTCTATTTATAGTTTTTCCAAAGACAGAACTCTGACAGAATTCGGACAGAATTCGGACAGAACTCTTTGTAACAAACCGCAACTGAAAGGAGACCAAGTTCAAAATCCAACGTTCACATAACGTTCAACTTGGCCGAACTCTAGCCGAGTTCTGTCAGGTTTGGTCAGGTATATTTTGTGAAAAATTATTTTTGGCTTTTTGAAAATCCTTCAGAAGCTTTTTTGTAAAAGTAGATATTTTTCAAAAACCTAGGTCATTTTAAAAAGATAGGTCAGTTTTGAAAAACGATTTCGGATAGCCTATTTGCCAGTACGACTTGGTGTACAATGTATTCCTAGACTCAATAAAAATTATATTGCGTAAAGAAATACAGTCTTGAGTGGCAAACAGATCTTCGGTCTTGAACTGAGTAGATATCCGATCTTGATCAGTGTCCAAAACGTCTTTAGTAAACATCTGAATTAATCTGTATATTGAGACAGAGTTTGATCAATTATTAAAATTAGGTTTGACCATGACCAATGGGCCAACACGGCTGGGGTGAGTACAAGAATAAGTACAGGAGTACATGAATATCGGTACGGCTTAGGACCCGCGTGTACAGTGTGAGGCCTAAGATATCTACATGAATAACAGAACATGGGTTTGGTCACATAACTAGTGTATTTCCCCTCCCCGACTACAAGTAAGTACAAGAAAATGAAATTACAATAGTACAAGATATCGTGTCATCAAGAGAAGTACAAGATATGAAATGTAAATGCACAAGACCATAGAATGTACTTGCCTTGCTACGGAAAATCAAGGGTATAAGGAAGATCTGTAGATGCACCTGAATATTTGGTATAAATTGGTTAGGTTTTAAACATTATCAAACTAAAACATTATTTCTTGATCTTAATCTCCTAGTTAATATTTTATTTCTCTAGTGCTAATACGGCATATCTGTTATCTAGCACTGATTAGTAAACATATGTTTAATTAGCTAATCCTTCCTACCAAGTTATCTATATAAGATATCTATTCCAAATTTGACAGAACTAAAATGGAAGATAGGCTTTTTTTACTAGAAAATATATAGATTTTATCAAAGTAATTTATACAAATATTGAAGTAAGGGCCCACTGGTAAAGGAAACAGTATGGTAACATGTTGAACTTATCCATGAGTTCATACTCACATACCCCTCTCTTAAAATATTGCTTCAAATAATATTATTGGAACAGTTATTGGTTTAAATTACTTGAATGCCTATTGGTATATAAGTAACCAGTACTACTATGGGACACTTTAGTAATATTGGCAACTACAGATTATACAGTCCTTATTGATGTTATATATGGACTAACTTAACTTGGCAACCATAAAATGTTGGGCCTACATCTGGAAGCAATCATGTACATAACCAAGCCTTACTCACCTCAACCTGATATTTAAACCCAGCCCCCCTCCTGGAGTATACATGCCTCTTCCCACAAGCTCTACTCAAAAGAATAAAGTTTGCAATTTCAAATTGCAACAACTCCAACCCAAAGGCTATCAAGATTAATACAATACTAGGCTCAGTCGATCCATAGTATCAGCCAACACCAACAACCAAAATTCAAATATAGATTCGCCAACCCCTGGACTCTACTGTCAGTTTCAGCAACACAAGCCCAGTATGGCCTAATGAATTACCTATGAATTTAACCAACCAAAACCTTTCACAACACATATAGATCCAACCCACAAAATGTAAACTAGAGTGTAGCCTAGCTCAGTCCTTATTCCTCTAACCACACTTAACCCCCAACATGCTGCATAGTCTGACTAATAAACAAGTGCCTGTAAGAAAACACACACAGGCCCAGGTTCCATTCAACACAACACAATAGTATGCATAATAGGCTCAATCATAAAACGAACTCAAAAGAATAGGAAACATATACACGTCTTACCAACACCTCCCAACTCCAGAACCTGTTGTAGTTCAACCACAACATCTAAACAATCCCAGCCAAGCCTAATGGCTACTAAGAGCTTAGGGGAAGAAGATTTGAACACAATCGGATCCCAGAACATATATATTTCCAACCATAAAACCAAAATTTACAAAGAATAATAATACACAAATCAATTGAAAGCATATATAATCATAATGAAAGAATATACAAAATAATAATAGCTTCAAATTAAGGATTTCTACATCAATGAATCAACGAAACCAAACTGAGAATCCTGCTCACGCTACTCCATCGAACGCACACACTCCCGAACATAGGCAGAGCTCTGGATGCGATCCGGACCCAACACCACTTGTGCATAATCTTGGACACAAGCAAGTCTTGGACACGCACCCCCTTTACACTGCTATAGCCAACACATGCCACACGGACACATTGCACTTGGATACACTACCACTGGACATGCCACAATAACTAAAATTCTAAAGAAAATCTTCAACACAATTAAAAGAGGAAAGAAATTACCTAGAGGAAGTTTACTTAGAATTTGAAGACATAGTTCAAGATTCCGACACAACTTCGATCCCAAAATCTAGGTTTGATACTCCCGATTGTTCTCGATCAGACTTCGAATAAACAAGAATTACTCACTGTCGATAAACTAGGGAACAAAATCAAGATTGGCCAAATCATCAACCGTTCAAGAACACTGGATCGATACTCACTGATGATCATTCTTCGATCTACGAAATTAAGCTACTGATCAAGGAAGAATTTCGCTCACTCTGGACCGATATGTGTTCCCAGCCAAGAAAATCAACCGATAGAAGTTTTTGGAGGCAAAGGAGAAAGGGAGTGATCAAGAACTCACCAAGCTGTCGATGATTCCCGCAGCGCCACCGGGAAGAAGGAGATCGTCGGATAAGAAGAGCCCAGTCACCGTCCTGTCGTCGGGAAGGGAATGCTTGATTCGTCGGAGACGACTTTCAACAGGTTGTCAAGGAACATCTAGATCGCCGGAGAAGAACCTTCACATCGTCGTTGCTTGTCGTGGTCGAAGACGTGATGCCATCATCCGTCGGGAGAACGAAGAAGCCGTCGGGGAAGATGATCGATAGCGTCGTCACTCGTCATGGAGGGGTCGGGCACCTCTGCTGCTGTTGAGAAGTGGCTAGATGCCGACGCCTGATGCCGCCACCACAGGAGGAGGAACTACCGAAGAGATCGCTGAGAAGCAGGTCCCGTCGCCGCCGTTGTCGAGAAGGGGTCCTTGCTCGGTCGTGCGCCGTTGATGCTCGCTGGAGGAGACGAGCCGAGCCGTGAGGTCGCTACCGAAGTGGTAGCTCAGTCAACGGAAGAGGATTTCTGTCGTGGCCATCGCCATCACCATCGAGAAGCTAGGGTTAGGGTTCGAAGATGAAATTTGGGAAGGAAGAGGGATTTGGGGGGAGCTCTATTTCCTCAAGAGCAAATGAAATAAAAAAATTCCTTTCTCTCCTCTTCTCATATATACAGAAAAAGAAAGAGAATGGTGATTTGCAATTAGATCCCCCTCCCCAATATCATTACAGAAAACACCCAAAAGTTGTTAGGGGAGGATAAGGTTGTTAAAAAGTTTGTTACAAGGTTGTTAGAATCTTGGGAAACACTAATTAGTTGGAAACTTGGACAATACTCCAATTTAGTTATTCCCAAGAACTAATGATAAAATAATTCAAAATAATATTAGGAATTATAAATTAAACAACTTGAATATTGTTTATTAGAAATAGTTCAAAAATTTATGAAATTGGAAATGTGGAGTTACAGAGACCCCTTGACTAGAACATATGGAATTAAATTAGAGGGTTACATATTTATAGATATAATGGAAGAAATTATAGCAATTATTAAGATGACTACCGATATGATTCAAAAATTTGCATAGATTGACTTGGGACTAGACAAAGATCAGAATAGTACTATCTCTATAATAGAATTACCTAATGATACGACTTGAGGAAAGAATGATTTAACGAGTCGTGAAATGTTGGTTTGATTCAGCTTATAAATTATCTAGAAGGTTTTTACTAGGGAGATATAGGAACATATGCTTGGCAGAACTAGGTGATTAGCTAAGGTGCGTAGGCTTTTATAGACACACCACCAAGTCAGAATAGGAAAATATAGTACGGTACCAGACTTAACCATAGAGAGAAGACTCTAGGACCATGCCACCCTCTGCTTGAGTTAGATAGAGTTCTGGAGAGAAGTTATTATAAACCCATACAGGTTGACTAAGGAAAATGTAGAAGACTCCCTGATCATAAAGGTGGAGATGAGTAAGAGTTCAACCTGAAGGAAGATACACTGGATTTTAGAGTGCCAACATGAAGGACAATAGCGAATAATGCCAAGGGCACCGTTAGGATACAAAATTATGAAGTGTGATGATCATGTCTAGATATAAACCTTTGGTGTTATATTGCATTAAATTTGAGACGTTTTTACGTGATGGGTATAGAAATCAGGAATATGAAAAGATATTTCCTTGGATGACAAGAAACTGTCATAAAAAGATTAGGTATCAAAGAAAAATATGATCTAGGGGTAGATAAGCCTAAGATAGTCTAGTCAACCACCTCCATAACGGTTGAGTCAAACCTTGAATGACCTGTTAGAAATTGGGACTAGAAAATTGACCAATATGGTTATACTATGATAGAGGTATCAAAAATAAGTATTTATCTGACCCCGCCTTAAACCTTCCATAGCAAATAGGAGTAAGGTAGGCATGCTTGTAAGAAATGTATGGTTGCTTGCGGTTAGATAAGGTAGATCCTTGGTTATACTGCTAAGGGAATCGAGCTATGACTTATAGGAGTATGTGAAAGACTTCAGGGGATTGGTTGAGTTTAAGTATTGACTATGACTTTCTTGGTTGGTCAAGGATTTAGGAATAGAATTTGAAAGTCGTACATCAAGAGGCAGACTGGTAAACCCTCTGTCGATGCAAGTTAGTTAGAAACCCTAGAGAATTGTAAATGGAGCATTTATGTTTGGTTTGAGGGTACATATGATACAAGAAGAAGAATCATAGAAGTAGTACCAGGATTAGGTTGAGAAATTGAAAAAAAAACAAGGTTAGAATGGAAGGAAAACATTCATAAGGAAATTAAGAAGAATCAGGTGAGATGAGGGTTACGACCGTGAGTATCTACGATGACTTACGAGGACTATAGGAAGAATTATATCTTAAGCAAGACCCTTGAATGTGCGATTCGAATAAGGAAGAAGAGATCATTACGAAGAAATAAATAATGCAAATTTTAAGACAGGTCAAAATGAGGTTAGATAAATGATTATGATATACAAACTGTGAGACTCGTCTCACAGTATCGGTATTTATATACGGATACGTATTTTGTATTGTATTTTATATTTTCTCGGTTTTCGGAACGCTTTAAAATTTTCCCAAATTGTAGATTTTCTTCTTGGCCGGTATACCGACGGTGTACCGGAGTATACCGACGGCATACCGCTCGAACAGATTTTCCACATTTTAGATATTTTGATTTCAGATATTTTTATGAATAGTATTTCCAATATTTTTATGAATAGTGTTTTGGATATTTTGATGAATAGTGTTTAGATATTTTCGTGAATAGTGTAGATACATTCTATTATCCAATGGACAATTGGTTTTCTTTCAATGGAGTGGATTGACCTAGAATGTGACATGGATCACGATCCAACGGTCACGATTAATTCACCCTTCTATATATATTCTATGAGTTTCTCTCTCCTTTTTTTTTTCTTTTCTTTCTCCATTTCCTCTTCCCTCTTCCTCAAGACTAGGAAAGCTTGGCCTTGAGGCCTAGAGTGTGGTTTCGGAACCCCTCATGGTGGTGGAGTACAAGATTAGGTTCGGTTGCTAAAACCTAGGCAAGTACATCTTGCTCAAAAGTGACATGACCATACTTTATTTTTGTTTTCCATAGAAACTAAAGTTTTATTGGCCTATAATATGCTTCTTTAAATTGTTAACATGTTTAGTATATAGCACTTTTGGTTTTGATCGACAGTATTACGTAGATCTGAGTTTCTAGATATGATTTTCGAGTATTTTGAGGTATTGATCTATCAAATATTTTAATTTGTGAAAACTAATACTTCCATGTTGTAGGAAATTCAAGTCTATTCAATTTTGACTTTTGAATGTCCGAATTTCGATTTAAAATGAAGTTTTTATGGCCGAAACAAGTTTTACCGAAAATCTGAATTTTGTTGCTGTTTGGAAAAACGGTATACCGCCGGTATGCCGCAGTATACCGCCGGTATGCCGGTTTTTTGCACCAGAAACCTTCTGTTTTTAGCCCGATATACTGCCGATATGCCGCAGTATACCGCCGGTATGCCGTTTTATGCTGTTTTAGGCTGTTTTTGTCCGTTTTTGCCCGTTTTTGTCCGTTTTTGAAATTTTCTCGATTGTAATGGACTCTTAACATGATTAAATGACCTTGGATAGTTAAAGAATGATTGTACACTCTATATACATGGTACATGCTTATGTTCACGTATTATTCTATGTCCAGATTATAGATAGTGGCCTGTCATGGTACACTCCAGATTACTGTATATGCCTAGCTCGATTCAGTGGCTCGTAGTAGCGCACTCATGACTTGATTTTTTTATTGATTTTTAGACCCGAGATATGAGTACATGTTCTTTCTTGACACCGTGGATATAGCTTGTTGAATGTTAATCTATTGCATCTTGGCACTGGACAATCGAGTGTGAGTATTGTTCTGTGTATCACGTGATGTTAGTACGGGAATGTTTGTAAGTGATAACTTACGATTTACTCGTACATAGCACACGTCATCTTAGGAAATTCTTGAGTGTCCACGACTTGAGAATTTGACATGAATATAATAAGGTAAATGACTAGTAAATTCAAGTAGATCATTGTAGGAGGAAATTCGCACTACCAACCCCGAGCTCCAAGGGCCCCATGAGGCATGGCTCAACCCTGCTAGGCAAGGGCTCCATGACCTACCAAGTTTGTGTGTATTGATATACGATCGAGTCACATGTCGTGCCGGGTTGCGGCACAGTCAGTTATATATTTTCTTTTACAAGTGTATGATATGGTTGTTCATGTTACAAGTCTAGACACGTTTCATCTGCCAGCAGTCTTGTTGGGCAATAGATGTACTACTCGTACCCCTGGACATCCGGGTATCTGCTGTCAGGTAGTTGCGAAAATCCTCAACTTTCATACTAGTAATTAGGATTGTGATAACCCTAGCTAGTTAATGATAGCAAGCCGTAGGTAATGATTGGCCGTGCACTTTTGATTGTGTGTTACCTTATATGCTCTTGTGTCGGTGAGTGGCCAGAGGCTATGTTCTGCTAGGGAAAAGATCTGCAACCCTGGTCCTTGTTTGGTTTAAGGGTTGTAGCTCCGATTCCTAGTAGTTCCTAAACCCCTTGTTGCTCATCGGATTATTATGTTCTATAGTTATATTGTTCAGTATTTCCATTCAGTCATTTATATTCTTGAGATACGTGCATTGGTACCGCACTAGTCTCGAACCATATTTATTTATTTCTGTCATTATGTTGTTGTGTTGTTTGTGGGTTTTTGTCGTTCACCTCGAGCCTTCCTTGTGGTACTTGCTATTTGGGGTCTGACCCCACTGGTTTTGCATGGCCAGGTTCCATAGTTGATCACGAGGATCTACCGTCTTCTCCTCCGGATGGTTCGCACTCAGAGGACCGACATGGATTAGCGAGTGGGTTATCTTTATTTCCCACTTTATCTTGTACTTTCATTTTATGGTGTATTAGCCAAGGACATATGTTAGTCCTTATTTCTGTGTTTTGTTCCCTCCGTCTTAGTACGGTGTGGATGTATATTCTGGACAGCTGCTGGTTGTACATTTACGTACCTTTTGTATAGTCAGTTGATATATCTTTTATTATGTCAGCTCTCATGATTATGTATGTACTTGTGTTTGGGACGCCTTACCCATCTCATATATGATTTACTCTTTATTGCTTCTTATGTTGATTGGATTGAGATAGGATTTGTTCGACCTTAGTAGTCGTCAGTGGCATGCTAGAGTCCACCCACTTGTCTTCTAGACAGCTTTGACCGTATCTCGGGGTATTGGCGTACTCTGATATACGTAGCTGGCTTTGTCTCGCCCCCGATCTCCAGTATTCTGGTTCTGGGGTGTGACAGGGTTTTTTTGGTGTCCCATGCAGGTCTGTCTTCAGACTTGTGGGGGATTCATCTTGTTAGAATCTCAATCCTATATTTATCTTTATTTGATCTTCCCTTGCTTATCGCATTCTCATTTTCCTTGAACTGTAAACATGATTGACATATCCTTGCTTTATTCCTGTCCATTATTGATATCACGTGTCCTTATCATTCAGGGACACCCAACCTTCTTATCTATTTCTTTCGAGGATTTTATTGCTCCGTTTTCTTCCTTGGTTCAGGCAGTATGTCGGCATCAGATCCCGCCTCCACAGAGTCAGGTACCAGTACCATCTCAGCATCTGGTGGCAGCTTAGTTCACTACACTCCAGTCAGTTCAGTCAGCAAAGTCAGCCCGATCCCATGTTCAGCACCTCCTTCCGACGTGGTCTCAGCAGTTTCAATGTTAGCATCCGACGCAGTTTGCCCAGGTTCAGTAAGTCAGGTAAAAATTCAGCAGCAGGTAAGAGCAGCAGTCCCGATGCATAGGCAGAGAGAGTTTGTTATCATAGAGAAGATGTTGGCTGAGGGTAGTCAGATTGTTGGTAAGCTTTTGAGGTGTTCCTTCAGTCATTCTTATTCTTGGGTTCCGTTGACGGCCTTGTATTCCAATCATACCCGGAATGCGATGGTCGACTTGACATATTCGGCGAGTGAACACGAGTTTCTCGTACCACTTATCTGCCTCCGTATCTCGTGATACACGATATCTTTCATGTATCCCGACTACGTAGGTGCGTCTTGGATTAGAGTCATGTCTTCGACTAAGTCATTGGTACCGACTTACTTCGAGACTTGACCCTTGTTCACTTTGTGAGTCAGCGTAGGCAAGCGAGGACGAATCCCTACTCAATTGACTCAGGGGTATATTATTCCATATGCCTCCTTTTCTTGTATTACATATGTATGTATTTATTATTTTTCATATTTAATTAAATTTTGTATCTCAAATATCACTTGTACACGGGATATTTTTTTTCGATGTGTTATGATTTTACATTGTTTTAGCATGTGTATTTTTGCTCGACTGGCTTTAAGAAATTCCGATGACAGCATTTTTCTAAGTTGTGGAGAGTTGTGAGACTCGTCTCATAGTATCGGTATTTATATACGGATACGTATTTTGTATTGTATTTTATATTTTCTCGGTTTTTGGAACGCTTTAAAATTTTCCTAGATTATAGATTTTTTTCTTGGCCGGTATACCGACGGTGTACCGGAGTATACCGACGGCATGCCGCTCGGACAGATTTTCTACATTTTAGATATTTTCGATTTCAGATATTTTCGTGAATAGTGTTTCCGATATTTTCATGAATAGTGTTTTGGATATTTTGATGAATAGTATTTAGATATTTTCGTGAATAGTGTAGATACATTCTATTATCCAATGGACAATTGGTTTTCTTTCAATGGCTAGGATTGACCTAGAATGTGACATGGATCACGATCCAACGGTCACGATTAATTCACCCTTCTATATATATCCTATGAGTTTCTCTCTCCTCTCTTTTTCTTTTCTTTCTCCATTTCCTCTTCCCTCTTCCTCAAGCGTAGGAAAGCTTGGCCTTGAGGCCTAGAGTGTGGTTTCGGAACCCCTCTTGGTGGTGGAGTAGAAGATTAGGCTTGGTTGTTAAAACCTAGGCAAGTACATCTTGCTCAAAAGTGACATGACCATACTTTATTTTTGTTTTCCATAGAAACTAAAGTTTTATTGGCCTATAATATGCTTCTTTAAATTGTTAACATGTTTAGTATATAGCACTTTTGGTTTTGATCGACAGTATTGCGTAGATCTGAGTTTCTAGATATGATTTTTGAGTATTTTGAGGTATTGATCTATCAAATGTTTTAATTTGTGAAACCTAATACTTCCATGTTGTAGGAAATTCAATTCTATTCAATTTTGACTTTTGAAAGTCCGAATTTCGATTTAAAATAAAGTTTTTATGGCCGAAACAAGTTTTACCGAAAATCTGAATTTTGTTGCTGTTTGAAAAAATGGTATACCGCCGGTATGCCACAGTATACCGCCGGTATGCCGGTTTTTGCACCATAAACCTTCTGTTTTTAGCTCGGTATACCGTCGGTATGCCGCAGTATACCGCCGGTATGCCGTTTTATGCTGTTTTAGGCTGTTTTTGTCCGTTTTTGTCCGTTTTTGATATATTCTCGATTGTAATGGACTCTTAACATGATTAGATGACCTTGGATAGTTAAAGAATGATTGTACACTCTATATACATGGTACATGCTTATGT
>JANAVB010002398.1:5977150-5995190 GCA_029216955.1 Iris pallida
AAATGGGTCCAACGGTGGACACCGATTTGATCCAAAATTATGATTTTGCTCTGGTCCAGAATTGGACATATAGGTAGGTAATCTTAGACATTTTTATTATACTGAAAACATTGGTGATGTCTGTTTCAGCATCCGAGGAAATTTACGAAAGTTCTACTTTCATTACTCCTTTGATCTAACGAGTTGAGTTGCAGGACGTTGTCATTTTCTGCACACCACTTCCAGGCAAGATACCTTGCCATATTTCTGTTTATTTACTTTTAGCTCATTATATTACATGCATATTATTTATTTATTATTTAATTTTTGTTATATAAAATTGTTCTACTAAACCTATTTAGATTCAAATTATTGTTAGTTATGTTTTTTTGTTATTTTTATTTACATGTATATTTGACCAAGAAGTAAGAGACCAGCTTTGTTTGTGCTACACTCATTGGCCTTGATACCTGTGTTCCATGAAGTCGTGAGTCGCATATAGATCTCGAACTTGCGTACCGATCGTGCATACGTACGTACAGGTCGTGCAATAGGTATAACTGTTAATAGAATGCATGATAGATTGACTTAGCAGTTATTAGAGGTATTGTGTCATGGATAAGACGTAGATAGGTATAGGGTGGGGAGGACAGTTTCTTAACGTATGTACTACTATGCATATTACCTTTTTGTGACCGTACGCTCCGTTGGAGATACGGGTTGACGACCCTATGTTTACTGATGGCCTCTGGCGTTCGAGGAATGGTTATGTTTTGAGGCCCCTAGTGCCCAAGTGGGGACTACACTTTTAGCCAGAGAGCCTATGCATTGAAGTTTGTTCTTAAATTGCATATTCATATAAAATGGTTAGATGACCTTTATCCGTTTAGGTATATGTACTATTCTGTATGGTTTGTGTACTTACACTTGATCATGGCTTGGAACAGTATTTTGTCATAAACTAGTGTGCCACACCTCGTCCTTGTTTGGTTGCAGGTATGGTCCACTGCTTCGATGATAAAATATTGAACTATGTTGTGATCTAAATTTTGTATCATATTTATGACAGGATAAAATATTTCATCATAGATTAGGTGCCATCTTTTGTCCTTGTTTAGTTGGAGGGATGGTACACTAATTCAAGGATGGATTATTGGGCTATGTTATGATCTGAATTATTATTGAGCAGTTTTTATTCAGTTATATGGTATATTTTTATGTATCTTGTTACGTCCCTCTGAGGACCTGGTGATCTCTCTAGGCATAGACGAGAAGGACTTTTCGCATGATTATGGCTGCAGACCAGACTCATCATTCTCGGTTGAGACGGTCTTACCTTCTGATCATAGCTATTTTTATTGGTTGAAGAGCCTATTTAGCTGCCATTTCTTTTATATGTTTATCTTGGATGTCGAACTCCATTTCTCTTTCTAAGTTTGGTTTAGTGCTTGGTAGTAGATTTGTCTCCACCCGGCTATTAACTATTTTTTACTTTTATTGATTCATGATGAACTATTTCTTTTAATTACTACTGTGGATGAGATGTAGAATTACTTCAGATTGTTTATTATTATGATTATTTAATCACATTACAGCTTCTATGTGTGTTCGAGATTTATATATATTGGAGTAAATCTCGTATACATACAGCTGGCATACTATGTTCCCTAGTCCTACATATTTTGGGAATGGGGCATTACACATGCAACTACTAAGATGGAAGACTGAATCAGCCTTAGCGTCCTCTATCAATATCATCAAAATCATGGTCAGGCTCCACGGCCTCCTAAGAAAACACTACAAAACAACCAGGATCGTCGCTCCAATACCCAAGGACGAGTCTATGCTATAACGTAGGCAGAGGTGCTTGCCTTAACCATTGTCGTCTCAGGTATTTTTCTATTCAATAATGTTCCAGCCCGAATTTTATTTGATTTTGGAGCTGTCCATAGTTTTATATCAGCGAATTTTGCTGTGGAACATAAGTTTGTATAAGATGTCTTTGTAAGATATGAACCTTAGAGTGAGTACCGTATCTAGACTAGATCTGCCTATTAGTTAATCTGTAGATACGACTGTATATGAATTGGAGGTAGAATGTTGTCTTTGGAAGTCATATTTCTATATATAAAGGAGTATGACATCATTTTGGGTATGGATTAGCTTGCGGCTTGCTCTGCTACGATTGACTACACGAGAAAGAGACTCATGTTTTGTTGTTCGGGAACATGAATTCTCATATTTGTGTGGTCCGGTGTCAAAGACAGCTATGGTGATTTTTGCTTCTCGACGGTTGTTACGATCTGGCTGTGAAGGATTCCTGGCTTTTGTTAGAGACACTCATATGAATGGTGAAGACGCAGTAGAGACGAACGTTGTGGCAGAATTTCCTGACGTATTTTCCGATGAGCTACCTACATGTGTCCTGATTGAGAGATTAAATTTACCATCGACCCCTTTCTAGATACCCAACCAATATCCAAGGCTTCGTACAAAATAGCCCCTTTAGAATTGAAAAATATCAAGATTCAGTTGTAAAAATTGTTGGATTGTGGGTACATTTGCCCCAGCATCTCTCTCTGGGGTGCACCTGTATTGTTTGTTAAGAAAAAGGATAGGTCGATGCGGCTGTGAATTGATTATTGAGAGCTGAACAAGGTCACCGTTAGAAATAAGTATCCGTTGCCTTGAATTAATGACTTGTTTGATCAACTTCAAGATGCATCAGTGTTCTCTAAAATAGACCTTCATTCTAGCTACCATCAGTTGAAGATCAAGCCAGAAGACGTGTCTAAGTCTGCATTTCGCAAAGATATGGCCATTACGAATATTTGGTGATGCCTTTTGGTTTGACGAATGCCCCAACTGCCTTCATGGATTTAATAAATAGAGTATTCAAATCTTTTTCGACAAGTTTGTGGTCATATTCATCGATGACATTTTAGTCTACTTGAAGAGCAAAGAATACCATGCAGAGCATCTGAGGATTGTACTACAGACTCTACGAGAACACCAGTTGTATGCGAAGATGAGCAAGTATGAATTCTGGATGAGCAGTGTGGTGTTCCTTGGTCATGTTATCTCAGTATAAGGCATTGCGGTCAACCTGAAAAAAGTTGAAGCCATCATAGAATGGAAGAGACCCCCTTCTGTTAGTGAGATCTAAAATTTTCTTGGCTTGGCGGGCTACTACCGAATAGTCGTGAATGACTTTTCGAAGCTCAAGTCTCCTCTGACTCGTCTCAGCCAGAAGGAAGTCGTATTTGAGTGGATGGACGACTGCACAACTTGCTTTCAAGAGCTGAAGCAGTGGCTCATTTTGGCCTCTATTCTTACACTTTCGGACAATACTAAAAGATTTCAGATCTACGACGATGCGTCAGGTCTAGATTTGGGATGTGTGCTTATGTAGAATGGAAAGGTGATCACGTATGCCTCCAGATGATTGAAGTCACACGAAAGGAACTATCCTACTAATGATTTGGAACTAGCAGCGATCGTGTTTGCATTGATGTTACAATTACACTATTTGTACGGAGCATCCTGTGAAATCATTACCGAGCACAAGAGCCTCAAGTACATCTTCATACAAAATGATCTAAATTTGAGACAAAGGAGATGACTGGAACCTATCAAGGATTATGACTTAACCATCGGATACACACCAGATAAGGCAAAGTGGTGGCAAATGCATTGACATGTAGATTCGTTGGATCCCTATCGATCGCAATAGAGGTATTGAAGGACTTAGAGAATATATATATTAGAATTGAATATCGGGTTCGTGGTCAGAATGTTCAGTTAGCCCAACTCCAACTTAAGCCGAGTCTACTTGAGAGAATCAAGACAACACAAAGAAGTGATGAGTTTCTGCAATAGATTAATAGGTAGATAACCGAGGGAAAGGTAGTTGACTTCACAAAATCTGAAGATAGGCATTTGTGATTGAAAGAAAGATTGTGTGTTCCGAAGGACGAAGCACTACGGAGATAAATACATACAGAAGCCCATTATGCAAGATATGCATTGCATCCTGGCAGTACGAAGATTTGCAAGAATCTACGTACATCTTTCTAGTAGCACAGTATGAAGAAGGATGTATCCTTCTTCGTATCATAGTGTTTGGCCAGTTAGTAAGTAAAAGCAAAACACCAGGCCCGGCAGGGAGATTTAGAACCTCACCATTTCATAGTAGAAATGGGAGAACATTTCCATGAATTTTATTGTGGGTTTGCCAAAGACATCACGAGGAAATAATGCGATCTGGGTCATCGTTGATAGATTAACCAAGTCAGCTCACTTCATTGCTATTAAAGTTTCTTGGAGCATCCATAGATTAGCTCAGATCGACCTTGATGAAATAGTTCGTCTGCATGGAGTGCCAGTAGCCATAATCTCCAATCGAGATGGGCAATTCTTGTCACATTTTTGGAGTAATCTTCAATCTGCTATGGGGACAAAGTTTAAGTTTTGGTCAGCATATCATCCATAGATTAGCTCGAAGACATGTTATGGCTTTGTGTGATGGATTTGAAGTCAAATCAGGATACATATCTACCACTGACAGAATTTGCATACAATAACAATTATCAATTTAGTATATAGATGGTGTCATACGAAGAACTATACGGGAAAAATACAGGTCACCCATATGTTGGGACAAAGTGGAAGAACGACATATACTTGGTAAAGAATTTGTCTAGTAGACAGTGCAAAAAGTTTGCTTGATTCGAAAAAGATTGATAAAGTATACAGGGTCGATAGAAAAGATATGCGGATTCTCATCGACGACCTCTTGTGTTTGAAGTAGGTGATCATGTATTTTTGAAAGTTACACCCATGCGAGGAGTCATCATATTTGGAGCTAAAGGGAAGTTGAGTCCGAGATTTATTGGTCCTTTCGAATTCCCCAAGTGAGTCGTACTAGTTGCTTATCAGATTGCTCTACCACCGACGTTGGCAGAAGCACACGATGTGTATCATGTATTTTAACTGTAAAATTTTGTACCTGATCCAAGCCACGTGTTAGACTTCAGGTAGTTGGAATTACAAGATGACTTATCATATGCGAAAGAACATGTTCAGCTCTTGGACATGAAGGATAAGGTGTTGAGGAATTGAGTTGTGTCTCTGGTCTGAGTGCTTTGGCGGAACCATTTGGTCGAGGAGTTGACATGGAAAGTAGAGTCAGATTTGAAGGAAAAGTTTCCTTTTCTATTCGACGAAGGTGGGTTCTTGTTCTGAAGTTTCAAAGAAACTTTTTCTTAGTGGTTACAGTGTAGTGCCTCGCTTTCTAGTCGGAGGTATTGTATCGACGAACTTATCAGAATTAGAATGATTTAAGAACCTTTCTTTATTTGGATTGGCTCTTCGAAATTAGGTCCCATATGCAGTGGATCGTGTCTTGGAGAGGAGCTTTATATAAGAGTCTCTTCCTTAAACATTTCCACTATTCTTTCCAATATTGATTTTTCTGTGTTTTCGTTGTTGGTTTTATATGTATTTTCATGATGTTTTCGATAATTTTATTGCTGCATTCATCAATTTACATATTCATATTCAATTCTGGAAGAAAGAGGGAAGAAGAGTATTGATCCTCTGTTGGTGCGAAGATAGGCGATTGCGTAGGCGCAGCTTGAGCAAATTTTGAAGACCTCTTTCCCTCGACAATTCGTTAACGTTGACTGTTTGACCCTTCTTTTCATGACCCACTTGCTCTTCAATCAGTCTGTAATACCGATTATACGAAGATCTAGATAAAGAAAATGAAACACATAATGTTACATGCTTATTTTATAGAACTGTGAAATCCTGGTAATGTTGCATGCTTACTTTATATTTTGTCTGCTATCATATTATGCTAGATAGAGATTGAATCAATGAATGAATGTTGCGACTGTAATATTGATTATGTATATTTATTGCTCGAATGATAGTAGAACACACTAAGAATGTCAAGTTTTACATAATCTCGTAGACTATGCTTGAATAACTAAGTTTCTTAGTAATGAATGGTCATGGACGACCACTACCAGAATATCACAGTTTAGCGACACCAAAAAACGTCGCAAAAACGATAGAAAACGTCGCTAAGTACGTTTTCCGATGTATTTAGCGACATTTTCTTATGGTCGCGGAAACCCTAGTCGTTGATTGCTAAAACGTAGCTAATCGTCGCTCGTTCTGACGTTTACCGACGCACGTATACGTCGGTAATTCACCGATGTTTACCGGCGTGACGTCGATAACAGAGCGACGTTTAACGACGTCGGCAAACGTCGGTCAACTGCGTAGAATATTTATCGACGTTTATCGATTCTCTAAACGACAGTATTTCCTATAAAAGTTACCGACGTTTACCGACGCTGAGTCGGCAATCACCGACGTTTATCGACGTAACTCAGCATCGGTAAACGTCGGTAAGTGTCGGTAAATGTCGCTAATTATTCTAGAAAAAATAAATTAAAAAAGTTAATTCAGAATCACATTTTTCTCCTGCAGTTTAATAAATAACAATAAATACATAATAACATGCCCTCCCTGGGTTCGCCGACCCATTCGGTGGAACAATCAACACCGGTAAATCACAACAATATAACACAATGTAAATCAACACAAACAAACAAATATCCAAGTCTATAAACCAACTAACCAACTAAACAAATATCTAAGTCTGTAAATCAATACATAATAATATGTCATCCCAAGTCTACAACAAATAACCATCCAACAAATATCTAAGTCTATAAACCAACCAACAAATATCCAGGTCTATAAACCAACCAACAGATATCCAAACATCATGACCACCAATACTAAAAGTCTACACACAAACTAAGAATCAACACAAATAAATCCATATGGATAGGAACAAACAAACACAAACAAACAGTCCTAACTAGGACTACTGGGGATCTGGAAGAGGAGGGGCACCGCCGCGCCTCATGGATAGAAACATCGCGTACTCCTCCCATGAAATCGTCACTGATGAAGATGGTAGTGACGTCGGTGGAGTCGGTGTCGATGAAGAAAGCAGTGGCGCCGGCGGAGTCGACGATGATGAAGGTGCACCCGGAGGACAATAACGCTCCAACGCTGCTAGTCGCTCGTGGTAGGAATGCATGATAGATAACAGCCTCGTACTACTATCAACCATCGAATCATGCATCAATATGAGCCTCTCGCCTATGGACAGCTGTGATGCCTGCAGATCCATCATGCTGTGCTCTGTCGACGCTCTAAGATCAGTGATGCCCTATTCTATCCTCTTAGTCACATCCCTGAGCTCCATAATGCTGCGGTCGAACGTATCCAATCGTGCTATGAGCGCAGCATCGTTCGTCTGGTGCTGCTCCTGGATCCGTCGTAGCAACTCGTCACGGACAGACTCCACTATCTGCTGGACTCGGGCAGACTCCTGGGAGGGCTGTAGGCCATGCACACTAGCATGGAAGGCCCTAGAGGACTGTGTCGCAACTAGGGTGCCATAGGATCTCGTACCATTGTACGTACCCCTGTGGAGACCACCAGTGGCGGTCACCCACAGCTCGTCCTCCGACGGAGCTAGAGCGGGCTGTGAGGAAGTACCGGCCTCTCCCGCAGCATGTGCACTAGCAGCCGCCCGCTCCTTAAGCCGTTGAAACTCGACCTAGAAAGCATGGATACTTCTATAACTTCTAACGTCTTATGTACTTATTATTACTAACTACATGAATATCTATTTACATGCATATTTACTAAGTTATATCAAAACTAACATGAAGTATTAAAATTAATAAATAGAATTGTAATACTTACATAGGCCTGCTCCGCCCTCTCGTCAATAAGCTTTCCGCCCTTCCGATGTGTGGCCAGGAAGACAGTCACCATATTGGCGTCATCATCCCTCCTTACCTGTAATTAAATATATCACCTTTTACTAATTTATCAGACTTGCATTAAAATAATATTTCTGAAATAAAAAGACATATCAAACGACGGAAATGTTCCGTCATCGGAATCGACCCACCGCACCACCTTGACCCATGCTTCCTAGCCGCCTTGGCCTTCTCAGACTTTTTCTTGTACCTTGGCTCATCGAATCGAACCTTCATCGCAGTCCACTGCTCAGGGGTGATCCAACCTTGGATCGGCTTTCCGACACGATCATGAGTCTTCTGATCATTAATAGCGTCGCGGATCAGCTTAGCAGCGATGGAAGAAAACATCCCCTCGATCATCTCGGCCCGGTACGGTGGATAGAAAAATATATCCTAGAAGAGTACAAACCAAATATTTATCAGTTATATATAATATACAAAATTATAGGATTCATGTTAAAAGCAAATATATTTTAACCTTGAAGCGTGCAAACCAGTAGGCCTTCCTCTCATCCAGAGCATCAGAGTAGTTTATCCAAGGACCACCATAATTAGTCCTCAATAAGGGGCCTAGGCGTCTCTGTACCGACGGGGGACGATATCTATACAGACATATTATATTCATGAGAAAAGTTAATTTATGATAAACACAGGAAAAAAATGATAAACCAAAACACTTACTTTGTACCGTCGACCCAGATCTCCGTCCTCGTCTTCTCCGGAGGTGCGCACGCATCATCTACCTGATTCTGGTCGGTCGTCGGCTCAGCCTCGTCCATCTGCTCATCTGTCTCTATCGTCGTATCAGCAGGAGGAATGCTAGACTCGGGAGTAGTCTTAGGCCTGGAACTACTTATCCCAGGAGATATGCCATGTAGCGTCATGGCAGGCGGAGGTACTGTCCGATACAAAGGAGTACTCGATGACAAGAATCCAGAGCCAGTACCAGTAGGAGGTACCGAAGGAGAACCTTGTCCTCTGCCAGTAACAGTTGTTTACTGGTTCTCTGCCATAATTATATGTCAACTCCACAATCTCTCGCAAGATAGCAAAAAAATCATTTCCTGGATCGACGTCTTTGTAGTTCGAAGATTTGATACACAAACAACTATTTTTTGTGGAATCAAGATCCAGGAAGCTGTCTCTGATCGGAGCATTTGTCGACTTGAACCTAAAGCCATTGACACAATAACTTGGCCATATTTTAACAAAAGTAATTGGTCCCTTGGAAAGAGTTTTAATTAATTCAATCTCTGGTAAAATTAGACGATCGACCTGAACACCAAAGAAGAGATAGTAAGTTATTTATTACACAATTGCATTAGAAGAGGCCAGTAATTATCGAGTTGCTTACATACTCGCTTAACCAAGAAGGAAAATGACGTCTCATTTCTTGTGCTAATGCTTCGTCTGTTAGGTAGGGTCTAACCGACCTCGACTCATCATTATATATGCTGAAAAATAACGAAGCAACCATCGATTAGTACAATAATATTAGCTTATACTATTATATTGAGATGACGTAAACTCATCATTAATTACTTATCCCTCTAGCTTCTCCACTTCATCCTCGTCGCAATTGTGTAATATATACAACTGAGCAGCCCTTAGCTCTTCGTCATTCAAATATCTCTTCTTCATTTTTCCCGAAGGCTTTTCGTACGCATTGAATACTTTCAGTATTCCATCATTAGATTCTTGATATCCGTCGTCGTTTCTTGGAGCCCTCGTTCTATTCGTAGCAACATGAGGTTTGAAATACGTCAAGCAAAAGTTTGTAATCTCCTCGAGAATATAGGCTTCATAAATAGAACCCTCGATCCAAGCCTTATTTTTTACCTTCCTCTTTGGTGGTTCAAATGCCGCTCAAACGGGTACATCTACCGATAATCGATGGGCCCACCAACATGTGCCTCGTAGGAAAGATGAATTGGCAAATGCTCCATGGAGTCGAAGAATCCAGGAGGAAATACCTTCTCGAACATGCACAGTGTTACCGCAATATCGTTATCCTGTTTTTCTAGACGATCGACGAGCAACTTAGTAGAACAAAGATCTCTGAAGAATATGCTAAGCTCGGTCAATGGATCACAAACAACCTGGGGTAAGAATTTCCGAAATGCAATCGGAATTAACCTCTCCATGAATACGTGACAATCATGGCTCTTCATACCTGTCAGTTTGTTCTCCTTGAGGTCGACCCATCTTCTCAAGTTCGAAACATACCCTTCTGGAAATTTTAGACCTTGAATCCACCTACAAAGTCTTACTTTATCCTCCTTCTCCAGTGAGAAAATTTCCTTAGGCTGCTTCAACTTCCCATTCCCCTCCTCTATCAAATACAATACAGGACGTCTACATATTTCTTCCAAGTTCAATCTAGCCTTTGGATTGTCTTTCGTCTTCCCCTTTACGTCCATTACAGTATTAATTATATTGTCAAACATATTCTTCTCGATATGTATAACATCAAGGTTATGTCTCATCAGATTGATGCTCCAATATGACAGATCCTAGAATATACTCCTCTTCGTCCAGTTATGTGTGCGACCAAATCCGTCGCACTTGTAGCCCGTAGCAGGCTCTTCAAGAGCTCTTGGTAAATCTTTTTTACCTCTTCCCATATCGTGTATCTGGGCCACCTTGGCGGGGGATTAGCCTTCTCCACAACGCCAGCACGAAAAGCGATCATTTTCCTCTGGTACGGATGATCCTTCGGCAGGAATTGTCGATGACAATCGAAGAAGCATGGTTTGCCTCCGTGTTTCAAACGGAAAGCCATAGTGCGGTCCATGCAATACGGACATGAAAGACGACCATATGTGCTCCATCCAGATAACATACCATAGGCCGAAAAGTCGTTGATGGTCCACATAAGTGTTGCCCGCATCTAAAAATTTTGTTTTCTAGATACATCGTACGTATTGGAACCTGCTTTCTACAGCTGATTCAACTCATCAATCAATGGCTGTAAATACACATCGATGTTCCTTTTCGGATTGTTCAGACCTAGGATAAGAATGGTGAGGAACATATACGGAGTCTTCATGCACATCCAAGGTGGTAGATTATACGGAGTGACGATCACAGGCCAACACGAATATTGGGATCCCGAAAGTCTGAATGGGGTAAAACTGTCAGAGCAGAGACCCAATCTGACATTACGCGGATCAGAAGCAAAATCTGGATACTCTCGATCAAAGTGCCTCCATGCTTCTTCATCAGTTGGGTGATCCAACACTCCTTCGGTCTGTTCTCACTTATGCCAACTCATGTTTTCTGCAGTTTTCTTCACCATAAACAACCGCTGCAACCACGGCGTCAACGGCAAGTAGTGCATCGAATCGATAGGCTTCCTTTCACCGATGAACTTTCCTCTACCACTGCCCTTGTAGCAATCAGCACCACAAAATTTGTAGGCATATTCATCCTTATCGTCTTTGTAGTACAAAATGCACCTGTTGCGACATGCATCGATTTTCTCATATCTATTCCAGAGCGATCTCACCATCCTCTTAGACCGGTAAAAGTCTTTAGGCAACTTAGCACCCTCAGGCAATATTTTTATAATCAACTCCATAACTCGATTGTAGCAATCTTACGACATATTAAAATCGGACTTGATGCTCAAAATCTTGTAACCACCTCCAACGGTGAATGTTCCTCACAACCAGGATATAATGGAGTCCTTGCATTCGTCAGCAACTCCATGAACTTTGCAGCATCGGCGTTCGGTGCCTCCTCAGGTGCATTATGATTGTCCGGATCGAAACTAGGTCCCGCCGCATCAAAAACCATGTTCACCAACCCATCGTCGTAAGCAGCGTGGTTGTGGACATCCACATAAGGCTCATACTCTGATGCTAAAGACACAAGTTCTCCGTGCGCGCTCCACTGATAGTAATTCGGCGTAAAATCCTTTGAGTATAAATGATACGTGACTTCCACTTCTGGATGATATTTCAAGTTGCGACATCTCACACACGGAAACTAAATTTTGGTACCGTCCATGTACTGAGGAAACACCTTGACAAGCTGCAGGAACTGATGTACACTTTCTATGAATTCATCCCGCACACCGCACATGTCATCAGGATGACGGTTGTACATCCAAGAACGATTCCGCAGATAGTAATTCAGATCCATATCCATTTGGGGATAATTCTGTAAGATAGATACATGCACATCGTTGAAACACTTATAAAAGTAATAGGCGTATTAATCATGACATATCCTAAACATTAAAATAGAATCCCAAGTAATCATGATACAACAAGTGGTAATAGTGTATCACATGCCATAACCATATAACCATAGTGTATCAGAATTGACCACACAGAAGACTTAGCCTAATTAATCTCCAAAAAATAAGTGGTAATAAGTCCATAATTAATCTCCATAAAACAAGTACAGCTGGTAATAAGTCCATAATTAAGTCCGTAAACTCATCTCCATACAACAATTACAGCTGGTAATAAGTACTAATAGTCCAACGCAAAATATATCCATAAAACTACACTAATGACGACCACGTAGCTCACGCATACGCTCAATGATACCATCACGCAACATCTTCAAAAAAGTGGGATCGACGGAGGAAAGTGTCATTCCACTACAGGTGCTGGATGAATGGAACTCCCGGTCACACTAGCTACCGGTGCCACTTCCTCCTTAACAGTAAGAGGAGCTACCTCAGCAATCTGTGTTTCCCTCAAATGACGTGCCGCTGCTCGGGTCATGGGTGCCATCTGGTAAGATCGATATTCACAGATAATATAATTGTAACATAAGCAAGCTAACTAAAGGAACCATCATCTCGTTTGAGTACATTTTCGAAAGCAGATAAAAAGGTTACATTTCAAACCCAGTTTTCATTTTCGAGACCTACTCTCAGTTACCATATCATGCAACTCAGTTCATATATATACATTACCCAAACCTATACATATTTCATTTAATCCCAAATGACAGTTTTTACGTATCAAAACCCAAGTTCCATTGTGAAATGTCAGTTTTCTTCATATGAACTATAAGATACAATGAGTATACCTATACATATATGTGCATACAATGATACACACGAAAATACCTATATATACTTATTTAAAATAAGGGAAAAGTGTGTACAGAGGTTAACATACATGTGTACGTGTCAAGGGGGTGTCCACGTGTCCATAAAACTGGACACGAGTGTCCAAACTACACAGCATACATGTACAAGTGTTCGTCTTGTGTCGTATTGTGTCCAGAGGTAGGTCAGACATAGGGCTTCGTGTACAAGTATCTGTCTCATATCGTGTTGTATCAGATATGGACACGGGGTAGCAGGACACAGTCATAGGGTTAGAGTTTACCTAGTCGAGGAGGAGAGGGTCATCGACGGGGGAGCTGGAGACGGAGGGGAGCTAGAGACGGAGGCCGAGGGTTGTCGAGGGGGAGCTGGAGACGAAGGGGAGCTGGAGCGGGTCGTCGAGGGGGAGCGAAGGGCCGGAGGGGGTCGCCGTCGCGGAGGGGGAGCCGAGGGAGGAGGACGTCGCCGAGGGTTATCGAGGGGGAGCCGATCGAGGGGGGAGGGGGTCGCCGAGGGGGGAGCTGAGGGAGGAGGAGATCGCCGAGGGCCGGAGGCGGTCGCCGAGGGGTCGGGGGCCAAGGGGGTCACCGAGGGATCGAGAAAAATGGGAGAAGGGATCGAAATAATGGGGGGAATGAAAACTCAAACCTATATTTTCAATTGAGCGACGTCTTTATTAAAACGTCGGTAAACGTCGTAAATATTATTGATATTAACGATGCCTTACTAAAAATGTCGGTAAACATCGCTAATATTAGTGATATTAGCGACGTTCACCGACATATCCGCGACAAACATTATTTAATACAAAATATAGTCGCAATACATCGCCAATAGTGACGTCTTGCGACGTTATATAATAACGTCGCTAAATTGTTAAAACATAGCGATGTTTCTGCTAAGCATCGCTAATTACGTCGCTAAAATGACTTATTCTGGTAGTGAACTTTTTCATAAGGTTTTAGTTCCTCGAACGGTTGTCGAGGCCACGGGACCAATTTAGCATAGGAGGAAAAGGGATAACAATGTTGACATACTAGCATGGGTAATTTATAAACTTTAGTAGGGCTCGCTAGCCTCGCCGAAAGGATTGTCGTCTAACCAAGCTACGTTCCAAGATGGCTTGTGGTGCCAGTGACCCTCATGTATATAAAATGTGTAGCTAACGATATCTGGATCGCAAGGAAGAACATAATAAGTTCTATTAAAGGGAATGAGACCCTGTCGTGGCTAAGAATTACCATATTTTATTGTTACGTTAATATCGTAAGCTCTATAAATTGAACTAAGGAATGGCTAAAAAGACCAGCTATAATACTGCATGCTTTCACATAATCTCTATAACAGTCATCGGTGATGTGGGATTTTAAATAGCTACTCACCAGTACATGGCAATGTACTAACCCACATCTCCATAAGTACCACGAATCAAGAAGGCACATCGAGGAGCCAAAATGTGACGTCTAGCCGCACCGAAGCTTTCTTCCTGTTTTGAAGCCTTGTTCGTAGCTGAAGGCTTGTTCATACACATTATGAAGGCCCCGCTCCAGTTGTACAAAGGAAGACTCTAGTAGAAGATGGTTAGAAGTTTGTTTCTAATAAAGGGATGTGATGTATTGAACAATGTATCTCATTTGTAATGTAAATTTTTACCCTTTACTTCAATGTCTAAATCTCTGTAATTATGTGCATTATCAATGCAAAATTATCATTTTCGTGCCAAGTCGTGTTATTCAATTTTTTTGCCTAATAACTTTTGCAAATATTTATTGAACCTCGACATATTCAAATGTACATGAGCATGTGCCTTGTACAAGCCCAACTTAGGCTTGTACGACATCACGCTAGGTGTCGACTTATCGATTCAGCAGAATCGGGGCGTGACATCTTCAACACTCCACAGGCTCATGTTGTGATTGTGGCAAACAGTGACATGTTGTGAGACAGTTGAGCACACAAGTAAAACCCTCTAAAATATATAGTTTAATATTAGGGTTTTTGATTATTTATTAGAATTAATAAATAATTATTTGGGTGCATTGTTGACTTATATACCCTTTCTCGTAGTTTAGCTATATGTACCAGAACACTTGTTATTTTCTCCCAAAAAAATTTGCATACATGACCTACTCGAGCCCCTTAACACTTCTATCATTCATGTCCCACTCAAATATGTCTCCTTGTGCTTCATTTTAATTGCACAACATTTATATATAAAATCGTTGTTATATTTGACCATAAACCTATGTCTGTTCCAATCGAAATTGGAGGCACAATTTTGACCCGAACCTTTCGAACCTTAAGAGCGTCATGATCTACACTAATCCTAGAGCACTCATATAGCTGGTGTCCAACTCAAATGGACCCCTACACACTTTCTAAACACCCATAAAACCAATAGGACATTTATATAAAAATTTGGGTTCAACGGATTATAATAGTTTATCGACGCGTTGAAATCTACCGAACCAAAAGCCAAATGGTACTCCAACTCAAATCTAACTTGTAAGGGACCTACTAACCCAAACCCATGTGTTTTAGGCTGACACTAGGGTGTTTAAACCTAATAGGACAACAACATATTTATACATCAGTCCATGTGTGTTTAGATGGTGTATAGGTTGGGTTTTAGTCCAAATAAGTTAACCAAACGACCTCCAAACCTAACCAAACTCAAGTGGGGCTTAGCCAACATCTAAATGAGGGCCTTAGGGCCTTAATCTAGGCCATAAGCTGCTGTGAACAACATCTTATAATAGCAGTAAAGGGGGGGGAATGTCTACTTCATTGGTAGTTAATAAACCACCTTTCTACCTCCCTAAAACTAAGATCACTCGCCACAACTCCTCCCACAGCCTATACACCTTTCCTTCCTTATTTTCCACTCATTTTCCTTCAGATTTTCTATCACAAATTATCCCAAATAGATCAAAAGTAGATTGGGATTCAACAGGCCCTTTTTTGTGAGTCTTCGACTTCGGAGGCTTCCCGACGACCTTTCGGGTGGTAGAACACGCCGAGGATCCACTACAAGAAATGTAGTATTTACGGCATGTAATTTATGATATGTGCAGTTGCTACGCATTGTAAATGACACTCTTTTACAGCATGCATGCAATATGTTCGTCATAAAGAGTTATTTTTTTTTCCTTTTTATGGCGTGTTTTTACATGCACGCCTAATTAAAGACTCATTTACGGCTTGCATTTGTGCGCATTGTAATTGATGACTCATTTATGGCATACATTTTTATGTGTTGTATTGAACACTCAATTTACGGTATGCATGTTTGTGTGTTGTAATTGAACACTCATTTAAGGCATGAATTTGTGGTGTTGTGTTTGACCACTTGTTTACGGCCCATTTATATGTATGTTGTAATTGATTCCTCCTAGAAAATTAGAGCTAGTGTTTTCCCCTTAAGTTTTATTTCCCCTTTAAGTTTTATTTCCCCCATAATTGGTTTTTCTCCATCATATTTCCCCCAAAAATTATGGAACTCAGTTTTATGGACCGACATCAATATTTTGCTTCCCCCACATATTATTTTCCCAGCAAGAATTAGGAGGCTACAAGAGATGGGAGCCTCCTTTCCATAATTTGGAGTCGTCCCGATCTATGGTTTGTCCAATTGATCCCCTATTAATTGATTTGATTTTGTAGCTAAATTTAGGGTTTGATCAATTGTTCCTTTCCTCCTTTCCTTAATTTTGAGTCGTTGATTTTGTTCTCTTCTTCATTCTTATATCACCAAGTTCGACTATGTTTGTTGGGGATCGGTTTGTTTGTAGGGGATCTCCAGGTTCTCGGAGATACGGATGCATAGTTCAGGTACATTACTCCATCTTTATAGGAAATTAGCTACGGGTGGATTGTTCTCTCTTCTTCTTATATCACCAGGTTTGTTTAGGTACATTACTAAATATATGGTTTGTTCTCTTCTTCTTCTTCTTATATTACCAGCTCGACTTTTTTTTTTTGGATCGGTGTGTATATTAGGGATCTACAGGTTCTCGGAGATATGGACGCATAGTTTAGGTACATACTCCATTTTTCTAGTTATAAATAATTGTCCTGAGATGCATGAGGTAAAACATATTTCTGAATTGTGTATTGTGGTACTATACTACATGAAATGAGTCACATATACTGAATCTTTATGTTATGGTGCATTTTCCTGGTTGATGATTCATGAGACCTACAAATTGTTCCATTCTCATTTTGTACTAACTTAAATTGGCGGTGCCTGTTCATAGCAAGTCTAATATAATTTTGGATTTGAACAACCCTTCTTTATTTAGAAAACAAAAAATATATCTGTTGAATCGAAGGAGAAAATTTTGCACAAAACTGCCTGATGTGGTCCTTCCTATTGCTTTAGCTCCTCTGCTAGCACGGATCCCACTGCCAATAGGTGGCGGGCACGTCAGCACCGGTCATGTTCCATTAAGCAGCGTTGTTAGAAAAATTCTCCAACTCAGCGTGATCTCACAAGAGGTCAGGGTCGAGGGTCACCCCAGGACCGGCTCGCAATAAGGACAACCAAAATTAGCTTCGAATATGGTGAATGCCCTAAGGATTATACTTTTAGAAAGCTACTTAAGATTTGCCGAAAATGGAGATCCAATTTGGTGAAAAAAGTGAGGACCCAAGCGGAAGTGGTAGGCCTGCATGTGCTGCTAGTCTCCTTAAACCTTCAAAATTGAATCTATGGATAGTGGATGTCTTTTATCAAAGCCAGAACAAGTCTATTTTTTTGGTAATTCTAGTTGTGAATGTTCATAGTACATACTTCAATTTTTTATACTTTTGTACCTTTTATATCACCAATGTTTTCTTCTCTAATCTTTTTGTAGGAAAGAACTGAAAATTCAAAGCGATGCGAGCAAACAAGTTGATTGAGTGCATCGTACAAGTAGAAAAGTTTTGTCGTTGTTGAAGATGAGTTGGTAAGAATAATATGTTAGGATCATATGTGGTTTAAAATATAAGATAGTATCTATATTTGTTATGTTGCAGAAGCAAAAAAAGTGAGACACCAGAAGCAATTTCAAGAGCTGATGTTTGGATTCATGCATATGAAGCACGAAAGAAGAATTCAGAATAGGAAGTTCAAGACTCGAAAATAGTG
>JANAVB010002398.1:5998306-6100190 GCA_029216955.1 Iris pallida
TTTGTCTTCATGTGACAGCCTAATCATGTCCATTGATGTCTAGCTTCTAATATTATACAAATGTGCTTCAATCATTTCCCAAGTTTGTCCTCCATCTTTAGTTCCATTTTTTTTTGTTTTTCCAATTTTGATAAGCTTTAGTTATACCATCTGAACGAATTGGAATGACAACACTTGCCAAATAGCCAGGCAAACTTCACTGTCAGCTTTTCATTTCACGTAGGGTTTGGTAAGGAAACTACATAGAAAAAAAAAAGTTGAGTTATAAGGGACCAAATAGCCTAGTCAACAGAAAATGATCATACTGTAGTTGCTGCAACAAGAATGTTTATTATTTTCCTTTTAGAACTCGACATTCTAAACCACAATAAGGCTAATTTTGGATTTATTCCAGCTTAGAGGAGTTTAAGGCTCATGTTGGCATCTAGGTAAAATTTCACAAGGATTAATTTGCTCACATGTTGTCATCTAGTTACAATTGCACAAGGAGTTTATGGCCTTCCGCACTAGGCTGATGTATGCAAGAATTTTTGTGGAGATAAAGGCGGGGATGGAGCTCTCGAGAATCCTTGAGTACCAAGTGGCGTCCGAAGGTCCTAACACAAGTAGTTGAATGATTGGGTTCCTTGAATGTGTTTCCCTTTGTGAGTGTTTGGTCACTTATCCAGTGCATGCACGACTGGAGGGAAGGAGACAGCTAGGACCCCAGAGACACGGATGGAGGTGGTGGACCCGAAGATGGAGACCAACCCAAAAATTCTATAGCGACTGAAGGTAGGCCAACGAGGAGGATACACATGGAGGTAGCTAGCAGACCATAGTCGGACCCCCAGCCGATACAGAAGAGTTTGCAGTTTGCGATGGTGGAGTTCACGCCCCAGGAGCATGTGACCAGGGGGTATGCTGACCCTTGTTAGTAGACAGAATGGGAGCGCTTCGCCCCTGAAGTGAACAAGTGTATAGCATAAGGCACGCCCCGTCCCCTCAGAGGATGAGTACTCCGCGGAGGGGCCCAATGATCAGACCGAGGCTAAATCCGAATTGAGCCTCGACCACTTTCCAGGATACAGGCGCACCTCACTCTGCCTTCCGAGTATGGTAGAGGATCTAGATGGGACGGACAAGACCCTCCCTCGGGTGTCCGTCCAGCAGATGTTCAGGGGACCCCCACGTTAATTATTAATTATCCCTCTCCTGGAACATCCGTGGAGGGTGCTCTCTTGGGAGATGGAAGAAGATTAGTGGAGTCTTGAAGCGTGATAAGTGTGATATCTCGATCCTGCTAGAGGCAAAGTTTAAGGGGGGCGATGATTTTAACTTGCAGGACCCCTGTAAATTGGAGGCATATCCACAACCTGGACCTTTGTGATATGGCTAGGATCTGGGTCAGATGGAACTGTGACAGTTGGAAGGGAGAACAGGTTCTGAAGACTGAGCAGCTTATTGCCATCTTCTTTGTGAATAAAGGGTGATTCCACTTATTCTTGGAGCGGTCTATAGGCACAATGACAGGAGGCTCCGAGAGATACTGTGGAAGCATTGTACGAGTAGACCATGGTGGAGCATCTGCACTACCTCTGCTTTTTTATGGAGGATTTCGACGCGATGTTGCATAGGAGGGATAAGGTGGGGGGCGCCCGGGTATAGATCAGATCCTCTATGACTTCCAAAGGTGCCTCCTTCAGTCCGGTCTGAGGGGACTGGAGAGGACGGGACACATCGGACCTGGCACAATAAGGCGGTATGCAATAGGATTGCGTGTCAGCTTGATAGGGCTCTGGAAAATAGTGAATGGTTTAGCTATTTCTCGAACGCTATGGCTGAGGGGCTTGCTGCTGGGACTAGTGATCACTCCCCTATCCGGGTAGGCCTATCTGAGAGACCCACTTGGAAAGTTCGTCCGTTTCGGTAGCTGGTACCTCTTTCTGGTTATGAGATGGTGGTTATGAGGGGTTGCAGCATACTCAGGAGGGTTCGGCACAATTTTGCATGGTACACAAACTTAAACGGTCGAAGAGAGCTATTCGGGCCTGGGTGAAGATGCAGCCACGGACTCCCTTGGAGGTAAAGGAAGCTTCACTCCGAGAGGTCCAGGAAGCTTTATTGGTAGACATGATGAGTGGTTAGTTGGCGGCCAGGGAGAAGGGACCTGATAGGGTGGTCAGTATTCTGAGGCTTCAGCAGGAGATCAGCTTGGTCCAACGGGCCAAGTGTTCTTGGCTTAAGGATGGAGACCTGTAACGCCCCAGTCCCAAAATACGTAGGACTAATATACGTAACATGCCAGCTACGCATCGAGAGGACTCCAGCCCAGCTCTAATACTATAAGCTGTCTGGTTATTCTAGATTAACTATATGTCAATCCATATAATAATGATAAATATGACGAATCAAGTACAGTAAGGCTGATCAGGCCATGATACACTAATTCTAGATTAGATAATATGTTAGATTGGATCTCCAATAACACATTTATCATGAACAAGCTAGATAAAAATGAAGCTTGTAAAAGACTAGCTATAATACAACGAGTATCAAATATAGGACAAAATCGAAATACGGAAGATATGATAATAACACACTAGGTATACCTGGAGTCTCAGTGTTGCAACATCATCCATCAGTGTACCGTGCCATCACTAATACCTGGAGAGATCACCAGGTCCTCAGAGGAAGCTATACATAATATACAAGCCTACTGTACAGTGAATAACATACAGAAAGAAAATAAAAGACAATGATCAATAAGGACGTCTCAATATTGTAACGCCATAGGACGCTCCCGACCTCGAGACAAAAGTGAGTCTTACTACCGTAATGCCATGGGACACTTTCGATCCTAGAGACGTAATAACATGTCGATAAGAAGTCTCTAACACCGTAACGCCATTGGACGCTCCCAGTCCTAGAGATAACAGGGCCAATGTCTAGAAATCAATCTCAACTACAGGTCAAGTCAAATCAATCTCAAGGGTGAAGGTAGAAGACTAGTCATATTGTCAGAAGACTCGCATGGAATAAGGGTGGCATAAGATGACTAAATAAGGAACGTGTACGTAAATAAGAAAGGGACTGTAATATGAACACGAATAACAGATAATGAAATATAACTGGAAAGAAATAACAGTATAGAAAATGCATGAAAATAAATTGTACAAGTAGGCAAGGCCTACTTGCCTGGAGTTGACTCAACCACGTCTAAATAACCTGTCAGATCAAATGTCCACGAAAGCTGAACTCCTGCAACTGTCCTCGAATGCTGAAACAGACATTACCAACATTCCCGAAATAAAAAAGCTAGGATAGGCTACCCATAAGTCCAATTCTGGACACAGGAGCAAATAGTAATTTTGAGTCAAAACGGTGTCCTCTGTTGGACCCACTTTGAACCGAAAAGCGTGCCAGAGTCAATGGTCTCTAAAGTCATCAAACTACATGTCTACAGATTTGTTTTAATGATACGAATCCAACGGTAATGTCCAATTTTGGATTCCGATGAGCCTTGCACAAATTCGCCCATTGAGTTCGATCGTGGGGCCCGCAAAAACGGCGATCCGGTCAACTGTCTCAGAATCGGACCAACTTGGCATATAGGACTAGAAAAACGATACGGTCCTATTGGCGCAAGTTTTTGTCTCGATTTGACGAACGTGCATAAAGTAATTAAAAAAATTTCACAGAGGCCGATACGAAGAAATTTGACGAGACGCATCAAATTTGTCGCGCACACGACCAACCAATTTGAATTTCGTCAAAGCCCACACGTCTACGAAGTCGTTACGCACCTTTCGATGCTTACGGCTCGCGACCACGTCGCCCGAATTGGCGGAACGCACGTCGTGGATGTATTTCTAATGTTTTCGAAACAGTTTTTATTAAGTTTTTCTTGATTTTCAATCGGTATTTCTTGATGTATAATAGATGAAATTAAAATCCGTAAACAGCATTTTGTAGCTGTATGGGTTGTCTTCAAACCTATACAAGGATTTCTAAATTAATTGAGGGATTATTGATTAACTGGCTTCCAAAACAGGATGGAACTAGTTGTTCACTGCATAAAATATTTCAAAAAACTAGTATTTTTTTCGAGTTTTGGAACTCGATTTTCATCGTACACGGTGTGAGTTAAAGGAATCTATGTGAAGGGATTTATAGCCTTATAGGTTGTCTATACGTAGGATCTTGTAGATCGAGAAATGGTTGAACGAGGTGGGAGAAAACTCACCTCGAAGTTCCTCGATTGTTGTCGCCGCTGATGCGAACTGCTGGCTGCCGCGCGCGTTTCCGGCCGGCAGCGACGGTGCGCGGCGGTGGCTCCGGCGGCAGGTGGTCCCCAGGGTCGGGGTGGCTCAGGAGTTGGGGCGGGCACGGTTGGTTTAGGGTCTAGGGTGTTGATTCCTCCCTCTATCTCGCTCTCTATTTATATACACTCGGTTTAGTTCGAACGGAGGGGGGGTCGGGTCGGTTTGCAGGGAATTTAAATTTTTTTTCTTTTCAAATATTTCTTTTCTTTATATATATATATATATATATATATATATATATATGATATGTATATGTATATATGTATATGTATATGTATATGTATATGTATGTATATATCCATATATACACCATAACTATTTAAATCCAAATAAAATTCAAATGTTATCTATCAAATGTTTAATATAATTAAACATATCTACATATATTATAAAAAAATATTAAATTTATAATAAATCAATTCAATAATAATATAATATCTAAATAGAATGAACATGTTTATTTAATCTCCAGAAAATAACTTTAATAATAATAAAATAATAAAAATCATTCTAATGGGTGAACTTTATCACACACCCTTTATTTGGGTCCAGAAAACTGTATAATTTTTAAAACATTATTTAATAAAAATACAATTTTTTACAATAATAAAATAATTAGAAATAAAATATCAATTTCTAAAATAATTTAAGAAATATTACACACATAAATATGCCTACATGGTCGTCTTTGGTCCACTACACGCCTACATGGTCTTAGAATTGGGTTGGGTCCAGTTCGGGCTGATGGGTACAACTGGGTCATCTAAAAATCATATAGTAAATAATAACTAATTAAATGATTTAAAAGAGTCTTTCACAACTTGGCCTAGTTTTCTTAGTTCGGACATCATTATGGCTAGACCTCCCCTAGCATAGCTAATAGAATAGTCAAAGCACACAACTATACTATCGTACCAAAATTCCTATTCGATATACATCTCAAAACTTAACCATGACTAAGGCCATATATATATAGTGAGAGTATTAAACTATTAATATAACCATATATATACAAAATTGTATATAAATCTATTTGGATATATAACATCCCAAAATATAATATCAAAATAATTATACTAAGTCATGGCAACCTATCATGGCTCTATAAGTGAGGTTGGCTAGGTTAGGGTCCAAATATATTTTCTAATTTAATCGAACTCTAAGTCAACCCATAATCCTTGTGCCATTCGCAATTAAATAGCACATAGAGACTCGATTGAGTGGCACTCCTTGGCATGTGCGTCGTAGGCTCAAAATGTGTCGAAACCATATTGGGTCAATGGTTTTGATCTATTATCGAGTTCCGAACTCACATGGGAAGTTAGGTCTGAATTATGTAAATAATCTAATTGCCTAAATTGACCCAAAGTTGTACGAAGTCAAAAGAATACTAGGGGACATGTTTGGATGGGACATAATATATGAAGTTGAAGGTCATCATGTCTATTACGAAACTCATGAGGACGTTTCATGAGATGGGCATGTCTTGAGCTCCAAGAATCAAAGACACGAAAAAGTACATATATAATCATATTTAAATATACAATATAACATAATAATTAGAAATACTATAAAATAATAAAAAAATAATTCCCAAAAATTAGGGTTCTTACATTCTACCCACCTTAAAAGAATTTCGTCCTCGAAATTAAAATAAGACTGACTAACAAAGAACTGCGCTAGTATAACTAGGAATATTTCAAGGAATACGCTAGGTCACTACGGTGTCTCCTAACAACTCCAGTAATAATCAATCCTAATCAATTTGGTTTTGCAACATTCGCAAAGCTATATATGGTTATCTCTAGTTGCTCTTTTTGGTACTAGCGATCTTGCAACGATCATGTTGAAGGCTTGTCCTCCTAACTATTTTATCATGACAATTATATAAGTCTCTCTTCACCTAACCAAGTTAAGTGATACCTATCAATCTGTCAAATCCTAATTTTACAATTGACAGGACATAATAGTAAATGGGTTGGGTTAGGCTATGTCTAGTTTCATCTCTTAGAGGGTTGATCTCTACAATAAAACTACCACTCTATTTTGATCAAGTGGCCACCATAAGGGCGTAACCCAGTATGATCATATATGTATGCCTATAATGAGGACGTCTACCTACCTTTGGTCAAACTACATCATCAAACACATGATGCCCTATGGCATATGGCATCTCTAATCCTATTTATCTATCAAGCAATCATAATACAATAAGCAAACTAACTTACATTATAACTTAAGAATTTTTATAAATCCTATATAGCACGATTATTTGTCACTCCAAAATAGGAAGGGACGAGAAGCAATGATACGAGAAAGCAAGGGAGTAGTAATCGAGAGTAAATGCGAAGTTCAAGGGCGGTAGAAAATCTCTAAAAGAATTGTCAATGCAGTTGTGGATTGAGATTCCTAAGGGTTTAGTCATGTTCGCGGGCCCGCTCGGTACAGTAACATAACCGAAACAGCTAACTCGACCTGTACGGTCCACCACAAAAATATGTAACGTCACAGTCCCAAAATACGTAGGACTAGGATACGTATACATGCCAGCTATGCATCGAGAGGACTCCAGCCCAGCTTGAATACGTTTAAGCTGTCTAGTTATTCTAGATTAACTATATCTCAATCCACATAATAATGATACATATGACGAATCAAGTACAGTAAGGCTGATCAGGCCATGATACACTGATTCTAGATTAGATATATATGTTAGAGTGGATCCCCAATAACACATTTATCATGAACAAGCTAGAAAAAAATGAAGCTTGTAAAAGACTAGCTATAATAACAACAAGTATCAAATATAGGACAAAATCGAAATACGGAAGATATGATAATAACACACTAGGTATACCTAAAGTCTCGGTGTAGCAAACATCATCCATCAGTGTACCATGCCATCAACTAATACTTGGAGAGATCACCAGGTTCTCGGAGGACTAGCAAGATACATAATATACAAGCCTACTGTACAGTGAATAACATGCAAAAAGAAAGTAAAATATACAATGATCAATAAGGACGTCTCAATATCGTAATGCCATGGGACGCTCCCGACCTCGAGACAAAAGGTGAGTCTCTACTACCGTAATGCCATTGGACACTCCTGGTCCTAGAGACGGGATAACAGGTCGATAAGAAGTCTCTAACACCGTAATGCCATTGGACGCTCCCAGTCCTAAAGATAACAGGGCCAATGTCTAGCAATCAATGCAACTACAGGTCAAGTCAAATCAAGCTCAAGGGCAAAGGTAGAAGACTAGTCAATATCGTCAGAAGACTCACATGGAACAAGGGTGGCATAAGATGACTAATAAGGAACGTGTACGTAAAATAAGAAAGGGACTGTAATATGAACACGAATAATAGATAATAAAATATAACTGGAAAGAAATAACAGTATAGAAAATGCATGAAAATAAATTGTACAAGTAGGCAAGGTATACTTGCCTAGTGTTAACTCAACCACGTCTAAATAACCTATCAGATCAAATGTCCGCGAAAGCTGAACTCCTGCAACTGTCCTCGGATGCTAAAACAGACATTGCTAATATTTTTGGTATAAGAAAAATAGCTAGGATAGGCTACCCATAAGTTCAATTCTGGACACAGGGGCAAAACGGTAATTTTGAGGCAAAACGGTGTCCTCTGTTGGACCCGCTTTGCACCAAAAAGCGTGCCAGAGTCAATGGTCCCTAAAGTCGTCAAACTACATGTCTACGGATTTGTTTTAATGATACAAACCCAATGGTATTTCTAATTTTGGATTTCGATGAGCCATGCACAAATTCGCCCGTTGAGTTAGATCGTGGGGCCCACAAAAACGACGATCCGGTAAATTGTCTCATAATCGGACCAAACTAGGCATACAAGACCAGAAAAAATGATGCGATCCTATTGGCACAAGTTTCACCTCGATTTGACGAACGTGCATAAAGTAATTGAGAAATTTGCACAGAGGTCGATACTGAGAAATTTGACGGATACGCATCAAATTCGTCGCGCACACGCAACCAATTTGAATTCCGTCAAAGTCCACACGTCCACGAAGTCGTTACGTACCTTTCGATACTTACGGTTCGCGACCACGTCGCCCGGATTGGCGGGACGCACGTCGTGTGGATGAATTTCTAATATTTTCGAAAACAGTTTTAATAAGTTTTTCTTGATTTTCAAATCGGTATTTCGTGATGTATAATAGATGAAATTAAAATCAGTAAACAGCGTTTTGAAGCTGTATGGGTTGTCTTCAAACCTATTTACAAGGATTTCTAAATTAATTGAGGGATTATTGATTAATTAGCTTCTAAAACATGGTGGAACTAGTTGTTCACTGCATAAAATATTTCAGAAAACTAGTATTTTTTGAGTTATGGAACTCGATTTTTGTCGCATACGGTGTGAGTTAAAGGAATCTATGTGAAGGGATTTATAGCCTTATCGGTTGTCTATACGTAGGATCTTGTAGATCGAGAAATGGTTGAACGAGGTGGGAGAAAACTCACCTCGAAGTTCCTCGATTGCTGTCGCTGCTGCTGCGAATTGCTGGCTGCGCGCGCGTTTTCGGCCGTCTCCGGCGGCGCGGCGTGGCTCTGGCGGTGGGTGGCCGCCCAGGGTCGGGGTGGCGCTGGAGTTGGACGGGCGCGGTTGTTTAGGGTTTAAGGTGTTATTCCTCCCTCTCTCTCGCTCTCTCTATTTATATCACTCGGTTAGTTCGAACAGGGGGGGTCGGGTCGGTTTGCAGGAATTTAAATTTTTTTTCTTTTCAAAATTTTTCTTTTCTCTCTCTCTCTCTCTCTCTCTCTCTCTCTCTCTCTATATCTATATATATATATATATATATATATATATATATAATATATATATATATATATATATATATGTAGATATGTTTAATTCTATAAACAAATAAATTTAAATGTTATATATATATATATATATTATATATATATATATATATATATATAATTTATATATATATATATTATATATATATAATATATATATTATATATATATTTATATAAAATATATATATATACACCATAATCTATTTAAATCAAAAAAATTTAAATGTTATCTATCAAATATTTATAATTAAATATCTACATATATTATATATATATATATATTATATATATTATATAATATATATAATATATATATATATATGTATAAATTAAATTAAATTAAAGTAAATTAATTTATATATAAATTAAATTACAATAAATCAATTAATAATATAATAATATCTAAATAGAATGAACATGTTATTTAATCTCCACAAATAACTTTAATAATAATAAAATAATAAAATTGTTCCAATGGGTGAACTTTACCACACACCCTTATTGGGTCCAGAAAACTGTACAATTTTTATAAAACATATTTAATAATAAAATACAGATTTTTGTATAATATAAAATAATTAGAAATACAATATCAATTTCTAAATAATTTACGAATATTTGCACACACATAAAATATGCCTACATGGTCGTCTTTGGTCCACTACACGCCTACATGGTCTTAGAATTGGGTTGGGTCTAGTTCGGGCTGATTGGGTACAACCGGGTCATCTAAAAATTAATATATTAAATAATAACTAATTTAATGATTTAAATGAGTCATTTCACAACTTGGCCTGGTTTTTTTAGTTCGGACATCACTATGGCTAGACCTCCCCTAGCGTGGCTAATAGACTAGTCAAAGCACACAACTATACTAATCGTACCAAAATTCCTATTCGATATGCATCTCAAAACTTAACCATGACTAAGGCCATATATATATATATATATATATATATATATATATATATATATATATATATATATATATATATATATATATATATAGTATTAAACTATTATAAATATAACCATATATATACAAAATTGTATATAAATCTATTTGGATGTATAACATCCCAAAATAAATATCAAAATAATTATACTAAGCCATGGCAACCTATCATGGCTCTATAAGTGGGGTTGGCTAGGTTAGGGTCCAAATATATTTTCTAATTTAATCGAACTCTAAGAGTCAACCAATAAGTCTCTTGTGCCATTCGCAATTAAATAGCACATGGAGACTCGATTGAGTGGCACACCCTTGGCATGTGCGTCGTAGGCTTAAAATGGGTCAAAACCACATATTGGGTCAAATGGTTTTGATCTATATCGAGTTCCGAACTCACGTGGGAAGTTAGGTCTAGAATTATGGTAAATAATCTAATTGCCTAAATTGATCCAAAGTTGTACGAAGTCAAAAGAATGCTAGGGGACAAGTTTGGATGGGACATAATATATCAAGTTGAAGGTCATCATGTCTACTACAAAACTCATGAAGGACGTTTCAAGAGATGGGCATGTCTTGAGCTCCAAGAGTCAAAGACATGAAAAAGTACATATATAATCATATTTAAATATACAATATAACATAATAATTAGAAATACTATAAAAAAAATAAAAAAATAATTCCCAAAAATTAGGGTCCTTACAGGACCGCTGCACCAGGTTCTTCTATGATGTGATCCGTACCAGACAGTACAGGAACGGCATTTCCAGACTCCTCAATAGCGAGGGAAGACTTATAGGGATCTGGTAGAGATTCAGGAGGAGGTAGTTAGGTACTACTCAGACCTATATCATCAGTCAGATTACTCTACTGCATTTCCAGATCTAGTCATAAAGAGGCTGGTGACGTATTATGGGAATAGTTTGTTGCTGGCTCCTGTGAGTATGGAGGAGGTGGAGGCTATTGTGATGAAGGCAGATCACAATAGGGCCCCGGGGCCAGATGGCTTCTCTAGCGGGTTCTATAAGAGGCACTGGGCTTGCTTAAGTACCCAGTTCTGGAGGCGGTACAGGAGTTTTTCACGGAGGGGAAGTTGCTGAAGGAGCTGAACCACACATTTTTGACCTTGATCCCAAAAAAAGAAGACCCGACATCTCTAGCCGACTTTAGACCTATTGTGTGTTGTAATTACCTGTATAAGATAATTACACACCTTATGTGCCGGCACGTGGAGGGGATTATACAGGGACTGGTTTCTCGTAATCAGACGGCATTCATCAAGGATCGTTCGATTGCTGAGCATAGTCTGCTGGCCCATGAGATGGTAAAAGATTTCAACAAACGAGGACAGATGAAGGCTTGTATGAAGCTTGATCTGTGGAAAGCTTATGATACGGTCAATAGAGACTTTCTTTGTCACCTTATGTTAGCCATGGCTTTTGACGAGGTATGGGTGGCTAGGGTGAGAGAGTGCATCTGCTCCCCTACCTTCTCAGTACTCATCCAGGGTACCCTATACGGTTTCTTCAGGAGCAACAGGAGCCTTCGGCAGGGAGATCCTCTCTCCCCGTACATGTTCACACTCGTGATGGAGTATTTTACTTGCTTGATGGATCTGGCGGTGCATAGCAGGAAGATTGTCCCTCTATTCATGCAGGTCAAGCCAGTGGTGTATCACCTGATATATATTGATGACTTACTGGTGCTCCTACAACCATCTATGAGAGGGATACATACGGTGTCAGAGATTATAGAGGAGTTTGGGAGGATGTCTGGGCTTCAGCTGAATAGGGAGAAGTGTAGGGTCTATTTTAGTGCTTGGTGTTCCCTCAAGGAGGAAAGATCTCTTGCTCTGGGAGTGGAGAAAGGAGATCTCCCGGTAAAGTACCTTGGGGTACCGTTAACTGTCAACTACGCTTGGGAGCTGGATTGCCACAGCCTGGTGGAGTTTGCTCAGAGGAGGGTGGAAGGTTGGCAGGCAGCGGGGGTCATCCTTTAGAGGTCGCATAGAGCTGGTCAGGTCTGTCAACTCTGGCATTGCTATGTTCTGGTTGCAGTCGATTAAGATCCCGGTGGCCACCATCCGGAAGGTGGAGAGCATATGTGCAAATTTCATCTGGCATAGAAGAATGCATGCGATCTCCTGGGAGCAACTCTGCCGTCCTCGGGAGGAAGGGGAGTGGGGTTGTGTCCACTGATATCGATTCGGGAGGCCTCCGGGTTGAAGATAGCGTGGCAGTTCATCAAAGAAAATTTGCTTTGGTCGAAGTGGATGGCTAATAGGTATTTGAGGCAGAGGAATTTCTGGGCCTGTATGATTGATAACAATTTTTCGGTCCCCTTCAAGGCTATCCTTCGATGTCGTTCGGTCCTTCAGATAGCTATATGTCGGATCATGAAGGATGGGGCAAACACTGATCTGTGGCTCGATCCTTGGATGGGCAATAGATCCCTGCTGGAGTCCTTAGGTGAGCAGATGGGCAGAGAGGCGGGCAGAGGACTGAAATGCAATCTTATCATCAGAGATAGGATTTGGAGACCAAAGGACTATCAATTCACAACGCATTTTGGAGAGGAGATCCGACAGGTCACTATAGATTCTAGCCAGTCTGCTGATTTCTGGAGATGGGACCCACCGGATGCTGATGGAGGGACAGGGGCTTTCTGCTTCAAAAGCTGCTACAATCTGGTACGGTTCTCTTATGACAGGATTACAGAGTATGACTTTAACTGGGAAAAGGGGAATGCACACAAAATGCAACTTTGTTCCTACAAACTATTATTAGGCCGACTGCTGACGAATGACAGGCTGCTCAGGTTTAGGGTGCAGATCTCCGACCCGAAGTGTGTTATGTGTGGAGTGGAGGACGAATCCATGGGACACCTATTCTTTGAGTGCCCTATGGCTTGGCATATTTGGTACGAGCAGTGTAGGAGGTCGATGGGCAGAGGTGGGAATGATAGAGATATCCGGGGGATCCTCACTTGGATCAGGGAACGACGATGCACGGAGCAGGGTTGGGCCAAGACAGCCAAATTTTGCCTTACAGCGTAGGTCTGGCACGTCTGGAGAGAGCGTAACAGGCGTATCTTTGGGGGCTGATAACCCCCCTGTTAGAATTCTACATAATTTAGAATTCGATGTATCTGTAATGGCCCCTTTATCGGGGTGGAAGAGATGGGAGAGTATGTATTGTAATACTTTACTGTGATTTTGTGGAATAAAATTTACCCTTATTCCATATATATATATATATATATATATATATATATATATATATATATATATATATATATATATATATCAATTACCTTTAGATTTTTCATTTAGTGAATTCTCTCTCCTTTTCTATCATGATCTAGATTATGTCTATCTAATAATATTGTTATCAGACTTCTGTGCATCTTGATTTTATTTGTTTTCACATAAATCCAAGGAACAAGAATTTGACATGTATTCGTAGCTTAATATGGCATATGATTCATTATTAGACTTTTATTAGTTAAAGTTTAGTTCTGATTGCCATCCAAAATATGATGAGCTCCTCTTCCCGCCATGGGCGAATTTGAAAGAACTCGTGAGGAATTCGCCATGAATTTGAACAAGAATCATGAATTGAAGAAGAACACAGAAATTGGGGGTCTAGTGTTTTTTTTTATTGAATCTGAAGAATGAAAGAAAACTACAATTGTAATAGAATTTTTCTAAAGAATACGAAATGAGTAAACTGCATATTAATTCTCTCCATGCATCCTTCTTTCCTTCTGTTCTATTTATAAACGGATAGAGACCCAGTATCAGATGCTCACAGAACTGTGCTGACTGGACTTGGCTAGCTTGGCACTCAAGTTCCAGGTTGGCTTCCAGGTTGGCTCATTTGCTGACTGGACTATTCCTTGCTGACTGGATATACAGTTATTGGTTTAGACTGGACTAGAGAGAAAGAGAGTAAGAGACTTCTCCTTCCTTGAAAGCTCACTAAACACTAGGACTGGATACTGATACTAAGCAGGCTCGTTTCAATTCCCCATCCCTTAAATTGACCTTGTCTTAAGGTCAAATTAAGAAAAATTCTCAAGAAATTTGCTCCTATGGCACCCAAGTGGCAGTATCCCTACTGCCTTCATGTCCTCTATTTATAAGGAGACTTTAACCAACTGTTTGTTACAATAATTTCTTTCCTCTAATAGTAACAGAGTAGCCACCTTTGGTATTGTCTTTAGATGAGATGCAAATGTTGGATAGCTAAATGTCTGGATCACCAGGTTCCCTTCAATGCATAAAATTCAATGTATAGAAGCTAAGCTGGATGTATTTGGGTATAATGGTATGTCTCTGATACTCAAGCTTGAGCCTTAAACTCTGATCCATGATGATAGTGCTCGGTACTTGTTGACTGGTCAACCAATTAGCATGTATGCTGAGCTGGCACGAGTTTCTAATAAGTATCCAAGCTGAGTTGGTTCGAATACTCCTTAGTGACCTGTTAATTATTGTTTTTGATACTAACTTCATGGCTCACTCCCTCTGCCTCATGGTTAACTGCTACTGATACTAGCTGTTGCCTAGTGAAGAAGGAATGACTAGTGCAGAAGGAAAGATTGAGAGCTCAAGGAAAGAATGAGAGCTCTCTCTCGCTACTGAAATGCTAAACTACTACAGCTGAATATGGGGTTGTACCAATTCCCTTTCCTTATTTTGACCTTGCCTCACGGTCAAATCTTGATGAATTTTAATAAGGCTCCCATGTATCATTCAATAACAATGTTATTCATTACTACTACTGACTCTACCGAACTGAAACTAGAAAACTGACCACCGATCATTGGAACTGAGAATTATCTTAATAGCTTTCTTGTATTGTTTGCATTATCAAAAATGTTAAGTTTGCAACCATATCGGTCTAAAGGCAAAATGTTTTTCTGAGAAAATCACAAAAAATGTAAAACTTGTATATTTATCCTTGCGTGCTAACACAATGTTGTAATTGCTATGTCAGGAGCTCAATGCTTTGTTCGCAAAGCAACTCAGGGAGATCTTATCAACTGAAGAAGAAATGGATGGTGTGGCTTTTATTTCAATATACAAGGCAACGACAAAGGAGATCTTATCAACTGAAACTTGTATTTTTGTTATTTGAATCTGAACTTCCATTTTGGTTGCACTTTGCATAAGTAATTCATTGAATATTTGTTTAATGTGTCATTTGAATTTGAATTGCCAATGACTATTTGTTTTGACACTTGCATTTGTGTCATTTGAATTGGAATAATCATTTTGGTTGCACTTGGCAGAAGCTTTACCGAATATTTCTTTGACTCTTGCATTTTGTGACATTTGAATTTGAGTTGTACTGAATATATGTTTATAGCACTTGCATTTTTGTCATTTGAACTTGGCCAAAGCTTCACTGTATATTTGGTTGCTATTATTTTATTTGCTTTATCACTCGTCTCATGGATGCACGACTGCTGATGTCCTAATAAATGTCTCGATGTTGTTGGGACATTTAGAGTGTTCGAATGCACGTTGGACAAAAATGGAGAGGAACATTTACCATGTTCGAATGTGTGTTATAAAAGATGGAGGGTGATCATTGACAGCATTCGAATTAGCGTTGGAAATAAATAGAGAGGATCATTTACAGCGTTCTAATGTGCATTGTAAAAAATAGAGGGGATCATTTACAACGTTCGAAAGTGCGTTGTAAATAAAAAGAGAGGGTCAATCTACAACATTCAATTGCGCATTGTAAATAAATAAAGAGGGTCATTTACAGTGTTCTATAGTGCGTTGTAAATGAAAATATCAGCGTTTAACTGAGCATTGTAAATAAATAAAGAGGGTCAGTTACAGCGTTCTAATGTGTATTGTAAACAAATAAAGAGGGTTAGACATCGTTCGAATGTGCATTGTAAATAAATAAATATAGTCATTTACAGCGTTCGAATGTGCATTGTAAAAAGATGGAAATAGGTCATTTACAGTGTTCGAATGCGCGTTGTAAAAAATAGGATCATTTACAGCATGACCTTTTACGACACAAAAATGTACGCCGTAAAAGATTTCTTGTAGTGGGAGCAAGTCCGGGGAGAATCTAACATCCTATCTTTCTTGGGAAGGAGTCTCGGGCCTAGAACACACTGTATAACCTCCCGAAACACCTTCACAATCCGAGTGAACTGATTCGAACTTTTGTTGGATTCGTTGGAATTTAACGTCGTTCCAAGTAAGTACCTCGTCCACTTCGATCTCGAATACTTGTAAACTAGATCTAGAAATTACTTGGCATGTCGATACATAGTTAGATACCCTAATAATCTAACTAAAACCTATTTTAATGTGGATTTTGTGATGGGTACGAAGTTCTGAATTTAATTTTTTGTATGTCACATGTATGTTGTTTGTGAACGAATTATGCATGTGTACCTTACCAAACTTTGTGACCAACCTAAGAACCCATTAACCCATGTATTTAACTTTGTAAACAATAAATTTTTACATGTTAAAATTGGTCTTAATAGCCAAACTCAGCAGTACAAATTCTGAATTCAGAATTTGGAAATCGACATGTTGATGTCAAAATTTGTCTAGTTTGACACATTTTCAATGTAGTATGGTCATAGAAATATGCCAAATACATTAGATATGTATTATCTTTTTTATTTGATTAAAATATTTTTTAATATATAATTCTGTTTATAAAATAATATGTTTATAGGCTCTTGTACGAAACACCGAAATGGCAAGTTGAACCTAGAAGAAGACTAGTTTTGTTGTAGGAATTGACCCGAAATTAATATAGGTTAGTACCAACCTTCTACCCTTGAAAATACTCTTAAAATAAAATTATATATATATATATATATATATATATATATATATATATATATATATATATATATATATATATATATATTAAAAAAAAAATTTATATATAAGGTTGCATAAGAAATGATTTAGAGTTGTGTCTGATGCGACAAAGAAAACCAATGTTAGAGATAGTATTAATTGTTGCCTTCATTTTTAGTTAATTATGTATAAATAAATATTTTATAAAATATTAGATTCTGATTTTTAAATGCCATTATTAGATTTTATAATTTTATTTTAAGTTTAGACTATAGGTTTTGTTATTTACTTTAGTTGGGTCATGAATAGGCAAATGTTATTTTGTACAACCAAAGCCTCATCAAAGTTTCATCTAGGACTTGTAGGTCAGGATAATGTATAGGATTATTTGATTATGAATTTGGAGATTAGTTATAAGTCTAATAGGCATGATTTGAAATTAGTCAATAGAAGACCTTAGAAATAAACCTATGTCATACTGATGTTAGGAAAACCTGTTAGGAGGAATATGTAGTATTTATGTATAAAGGTAAAACTATGAGACATATAAGACTTATTTTATATGAATATTTAGAGTATATATTGATTTTTAAGTTTGTAAGGTTAAGTGACTTATAGATGATTTTAATTTCCCAATTTTAATCCATCGTTAATAACTAGTTTCCTTTGTTAATTGTGATAGTATAATGTCATGTTGTATATGTGAATAACAATATGTTATGCATAAATGAAAACTTTAGATTATTAATTAAATTCTTAATATTTAACATAGGCTCTCGGGACACTTCAACTACTGGCCAGGGATCTGGATCGCAGCTCTTTTTTCTTGGAGATCCAGGCAAGATACCTTGCCATACTTGTTCTGCTTTGTATTCATAATATAGTGCTTATGTTTTCTAGTGTTATTCTCTAGTAGTGTACATCCAAGTGTGACTTGGGTGCGATCGATGTTGTCATCGATGTGTGTATGTGTGTGTATGACTTAGTGTGCAAAAGACGTTTCCGACAGTTGAGGTTATTCTTAATAACTTCTATGACTTGGCATGAGGCATCACACTATGAGTGAGGGTTCATTATGTTGGCACGAGCCTATGCATTCGGCTCGCTACCGGTACAAGCAATTTGTGTGTCGGTACATATATATTGATTAGGTTGGGTCAAGTTAGAGACTACATTGAGATATGGATTGTCCAAGTCGTGGATATGACTTGTGCAATGCATGAGTAGGGAAGACTATTAGTAAGTGTATGAGATAGCCACATTTAGCCTCAGTGGTTGCCCGATTATGGGTTTATTGTTTCCCGATTATGGGTGTATTGCTAGTGGATATATCCAGCAGCGGCCTTGACAATACATCAGATACGATCGGGTGGTATGCTGGTATATACGTAAGCCTCTAGCGGATGCTATGCTTTATTCCTTTGACTTACTCATACGTACCAAAGTCGTCTTCGACAAGCATACACATAGATAGTTAGTAAGCCATGCTATTATTATTTATTTATTCAGTTCATTATGGTATTGTCTTTTTGTATCTTGTTACGTCCCTCTGAGGACCTGGTTCCCTGCTAGATTGCATAGTCGATTGACATGGTGACTTGCTGGAGCTGATGATAGGTACTACCAGATATTCAGGTATATTGTAGATAGATGTTTATCTTTCATATGTTAATCTACTACCTTTCTATTGTGTACTACTTGATGTTACAGCCTATTTTTGCAAGCTTATTCTATTCTCGTGTTTGCTCGGACATATGTATTATAGGGCGGCCGACTATATTGCATAATGTTCATTCTTGCTCTATTTACTTATATGTGGATTGAGACGTAGTTGAGCTAGCTTAACTTAGTATTTTTTTTACAGTGTAATATATCTAGGTATGTCCATTAAATTAGAGAACTTATTCCAAATCATATTAGCTGGCATCGTCTCGTCTAAGTTCCTAAGTTTTTTGGAAACTGGGGCGTGACAACACCACCTAAGAATTGTCATCGCAGGCGAGGTTCATGATAACCTCATCATCCGCAATAATGACATCTCCTCCATGTGCGAAGACGATCGATGTTGTGTTCTCAATTTGCTTCCCCTTGTTGCCATTATTCTCTCTTTCCAAGCGAAACCGTTTCGCTTGATGTGGCTCTTCCTGACACAATGGTAACATTCGGAGTCCTCATACCGACCTTTAGACTTTCCTCCACTCTTGTCTCGGATACCTTTCGAACCCTTGTTTTTACTCATGCTTCGGTTCTCTAAAACAAACAACTCTGAATGAGATATAGATTAAGTGCCTTGAGATTTTCTCCGTATCTCTTCATTCAATATCCCACTTTTGGCGAACTCCAGACTTACCATAACTTGGAATAAATGTGATCATGAACACTCATGCAGTCTCCTACGAGTCTGGTAAAGTACACAGCAACCAAATTCCATGTACCTCACATTAAACTTTACTCCCATAGAGGATAACTGGTCAACGACATCCATGAATTCACTCAAGTGATCCGTAATGGATGAACCATCCTTGTATCTAAAACCCATCATCTGTCGGATCGTGAACAATTTGTTTACCCAGTCTTCTTTGCATACAAAAATTCTAGCTTCTCACACAACATCTTTGCATGCTTAATATTGACAATGTGATTAAACATGTTCTCATCCACACACTACCTTATATACCCACATACCTGTATATGCTCAAAATTTTAGTCAACATCGGATTTTTCACTTGACTTCTTGGAAACAAATACAGGAATATGCAGCTTCTTAACGAATAGAAAATCTTTCATCTTGCTCTGCCGATAGTGATAGTTGGAATCATTCAAATTTATCATGCGCACTAGATTCGCTTCCATCTCTTCTCTTTGGTTTGGCTGTCAAGCCCTTGCACCAAGCAACCAACTCTGATACTACTATGTTGGGAACGAATGCGAAAAGCGTTCCCCCAAACCGATAGGACTTGGTAAGGATCGAAGAAAACACACAAACCAAATACGCCAGAAATTCACTCAAGAGCACAATGCAAACACAATGATATTTACGTGAAAAATCTTGACCATAAAAATTAACAGGACAACTGAAGTCAAACCCAAAAATGCCTCCACTAATTGATTAAAGAAAAATATATCGAGTCTTTTACAAACTCCTCCACTGATCCACATGAATCTCCGTAATACTTCAATCAGATGGAAATATATTACAATGAGTACAAAGAGATTACTGAAGACGAGAAGATGAGGAACTGTTGTAGAACTCCTCAAAACGATCTCTTTTTGAATCAACCCCTAAAATTTCAAATCACCTATTCCTTTCCTTAGAGAATTGCATCCTTAAGAAACTCAGATTGTAGTCACTGCTCGATTGGGTTGGGAAACTCCTATTTAAAGCACCATAATTTCGAAAAAATTTGGACTATTGATCTCGATCCAACGGTGTTAATAAAACACCCGAATTTGACCTTTAGCTTCGACACCGATATACCGACGGTATTATTGGGAACGCGGTGTGACGTAACCAGAGTTGGCCCTTGAGGTGCGATATTGAATTGGGCCTATATGCCTTAAAAGAGAATTCTAATATAAGGCCTGAACCAATTCCAATTATCTATACCTCATGATCCCATTGCCTACCTATGTGGGACTGAATTACTAACTCCATTGTCAACCCCTTTTGAGTGCTCAACCGAAAACGAGATACAATCTAACAATCTCCACCTTAGCTCATTTTCGCTAGGCAAATAATCTTAGCATGCTTGCTACATTTGTCCGTTCCCGCTAGCTGAACAACCTTAGTACCCCTGCTACCTTTTGTTCGTTCCCGCCAGCCGAACAACCTTAGCACTCTTGCTACCTTTATTCATTCCCGCCAGTCGAGCACCCAGGAGATCCAATATATTGCCATCTCGATCTGTTCGACCACAGAATCAAACCGATACGTTCATCCACAGTACTATTGTGTGCCAACCAAAAGGTCCTGCTCCACCTTGGACGCATCAAACCCACCTTTGAAGCTAATCCGTATAGTTGCATATGCTCCTAACTTTACCTTGAGAAGAGAGCCCATATATTCGTGTATACACATAAACGTTCAACACCATCTGTCTCGAACCAATTAGAGCCGCTCAAACCAATCCTATAACCATGGGCTCTGATACCACTTGTTGGGAACGTGGCGTGACCCGAACCAGAGTTGGCCCTTGAGGTACGATATTGAATTGGGCCCATATGCCTTAAAAAGAATTCTCATGTAAGGTCTGAACTAATTCCATTTATCTACACCTCATGATCCCATCGCCTACTCGATGTGAGACTAAATTACTAACTCCATTGTCATCCACTTTTGAGTGCTCAACCGGCAAGATACAATCCAACAGGTATACCGATATTTTCGTATTTCAAGTCAAAATTGTTTTGGAACAAAAGCATGTTTAATCGGTATATCGATGATATACCGACATTAGTATACCTGCGGTACACCGCCTACACTGATATTATTTTTTTATTAATCTGATACGCGTTCAAAACGAGCATCTTTCGTCGTATTCGACTTTTTGAGCTTCTCTAACACACAGATGACGCTCGTCCTACTCTGAGATGTTCTTCACGTAATTCGAAAATTCCACCCAGCACCAACACATGGAACATTCGGTATTCTCCTAGCTTTCACCTTTAAAGAGCTCAAGCTGAAAGCAATAAAGTCCTCACAAAATTGCTGATCTGGCCTCAAAAACAATTCTGATCTTTATTACTTCGGAAAGTCTATTTGACCATCCGCAGGGCTAGCCCGTGCTGGCTCGTGCCTGTGTGACGTGTAGGAACGAAGTCGTAAATCAGAGTACTCTAGAGGGGGGTGAATAGAGTAGGCAACGGAATATTGCTAATTAAACTTGTTAGCAATTAGATCACAGAAATAATAATAATCACAAAGTAATAACTGTAAAGAAAAGAGTGATCAGAAGGCAAATGCAAATACAGAGATTTATATTGGTTTCCCTCTTATGAGGATTAGTCCAGTCGAAAGAACTCTAGCTTCCGGTTGAATCCACTATTGAAAAATTTCACAAGTTTTCATACGAAGTCCTTACAACTTCTACAGACGCGAGCTTTGATACGAAGAACTCGACCAACTTCAGTTTTGAAGAGTCTTTCTTCAATCAAGCCTCTGATTACAATTTCTCTGAAATCTTCTAGACCGCACCGTACCGGTAAATTGACTAGAGAATTGTAACTGGCTTAGGATTTGAAAATGGAAGCTTTTGGAAACTCTTTGGAAGAAATGTAAGCTTTAGAAGAGAAGAGATGAAAGTGAATGAGTGATTTGAAATGATCATAATTCCTCTCTATTTATAATTTTTCCAAAGACAGAACTCTGATAGAATTCGGGCAGAATTCGGACAGAACTATTTGTAACAAACCGTAATTGAAGGGAGACCAAGTTCAAAATCCAATGTTCATATAACGTTTACCTTGGCCGAACTCTGGCCGAGTTCTGTCAGGGTTTGGTCAGGTTAATTTTATGAAAATTGTTTTTGGCTTTTTGAAAATCCTTCAGAAGCTTTTTGTAATAAGCAGATATTTTTCAAAAACATAGGTCATTTTAAAAACGATAGGTCAGTTTTGAAAAACAATTTCGGATAGCCTATTTGTTAGTACGACTTGGTATACAATGTATTCCTAGACTCAATAAAAAATAAAAATTATATTGCGTAAGGAAATACAGTCTTGAGTGGTAAACATAGCTTCGGTCTTGAACTGAGTAGATATCCAATCTTGATCAGTATCCAAAACGTCTTTAGTAAACATCTGAATAGTTCCGAATATCGAGATAAAGTTTGATCAATTATTAAAATCAGGTTTGACCATGACCAATGGGCCAAAAATCTCCCCCATTTTGATAATTTACAAACCTTGACCGATATAACATCTTTGGTCCTTATCAACTCAAAATTGTACCGAGATATATAATGAAAAATAATTGTTCATAACCTGTAACCTGTATCCATGAGATGTTAGATCTTATTTTTCCCCCGTTGTCACTTAGCAAAATAATTGCAAAGAGAAAGCTCCCCCGCAATATATGTGTAAGTTACAATCAGTGAAGAAACACAAAAAATATGAATAAAAACATTCAACACAGGCATGGTATAAATATCACAAAAAAAAAATAAGATAAGCAGATAATAATGGTCACAGGCAGTTTAAATGGAAGCATACAAAGATAATGCTATAATAAAATCTGAACTGATTAAAATGCTAAACTGAAGCATATAACATGTCCATCAAAAAGTCATAAATCATATCCAAATAAGAGTACTGATACTATCTTGGAATGTCGGAGCATTTCCAAGTAAACAAAAGACAAAATCATCAGTCTCAAAAGTATGACAAATCAAAAATCATCTTCATCATCATCGTCATCAACTGTAGTGCCAGCATGTCCAGATCGACCAGCTCCAGATGTGCCAGCTCCAGAGGTGTGTGGAGTAGCACCAGAAGTACGATACCAATCGTAAGCGTTCCTTAGCTAGAACAGAGAGTGGATCACCTCATCATCAATACGGTAACTAGATACAGAAGGGTCACTAGGAAGAAAGCTAGCAGAATGACCCGTCTGAGCAAATCGGAGATCGGTAAAAGAGTTGGAAATATCTTGGAACCGAGTCACGTCACAGAACTCATGTTCCCTAGAAGTGTCAACAAAGAAAGTCTGCAGATCCGATAGGTGCTGATGAATACCCTCAAAGGTCATAGGGTAAGACTGAGGAGGAACATGTACAGTAGGAGCAGGTGCAGTAGGAGTAGGTGCAGGAGGTGGAGGAGCAGTGGCAATGCTGCGACGAGAAAGCTTGAGAAACTTGGGCTCAGGGTCCAGAGCACAAGTGGATAAGTCTATGTCAAAATGCTGAAAGATGCTTGGGATAAGCATCGCATAAAAGAGGTTGTGGTCTCTTCCGCGACATCTACCCATCATCTGAATGATAGTCTTAGGGGCAGAAAAAGGAATTCCCTTAAGAATGTGATATAGGACAGAAAGTTCTAGTGTAGTGACATCATCTTTTGAAGTGGATTTGGGAAATAGAGTGGAATAGATGATGCGATGTAATTTGTAGTTAAACAAGTTCAAGTTATTGGCCTTAAACTTTCCAGGACGAGCACGTGCGGGCGCACAAAGCTCATTCTTGAAACTAACAAGAGTCGTGCCCTCGGGAAAATTGAAGTCGGTGATGTCATCGAGCGGGGCACCTTCGTTTGGAAGACCAAGAATTTCTGCTAGCAATGCATCATCGAACTCGATATCTATCCCGCCAACATGAGTCCTTGCGGTAAAAGTGCCTAACACGAAGTTACAATAGAACAATCTAATGTCATTAGTAGCTATAGGGAATTGTAGAGTAGCAAGATGGTGTAACCCTAAAGTAGGGACGGTGTTCAGGAAATACAGTCCATTTAATCGGAGAGCCGGTGCATATAGTGCGCATAGCAAAATCGGCATACCAAAGCAATGCTTGGTCATGAGTTTTGAAGTAAAACTCATCCGACGTGCCATCATCCGATTGGACCGGAGAAAAAGAGAGAATCCGTGTTCGGATCAGAAGACGATGCCTCTTCACTGGCATGGGTCTTCTTCCTCTTGAAAGGATTGAATCCCTTAGGCATTCTTTTCCAAAACTAGAAACCCTAAAAATTTGAAAGCGGAGGAGAGAAGGAATTATATCTTCCGAGAATCAAGTATGTTGTAGAGGACGCGATTCTCCGCACGAATTCAAATTTTGGATGAAAATCTCCACGTAGATTGGAAGATATGGAGTGGAGAAAAGCTAGGGTTTGGGGTGTTCTTCGGCTGCTGCTGCTGTGATAAGAATATGGTTTGGAAGTGATGAAGAGGAGAAGGCCTCGGGTTTTGGTTTAAAAATGCATACAGCACCAACAGAACTCTGGCCGAATTCGGACCAAACTCGGGCCGAATTCGCCTAGGGTTCCCCTAGGTTTTTAAAAAAAAATTGTGGGCTATATCCTTTTCATCAACTCATTTCAAATATTTAATTCAAAGTTTAGTAATTTTAACTTTCAAATAATATAATTAATATTATTTTATAATTAATATTCTTTACTCAGCATCTGTTTCAGATTAGCTGTAGGAGTACAGTCCCAGCTAACGGTGGTTCACCGGAGAACTCTTAAGTACCGCTTCGCTTCGGCCGTAGTCGTAGTGACAGACAGACTCTTTTTAGGCTTGTCTCGAAAACAGTTATTGAGTATTGAATAAATTAATTAATAAAACAAAATTAATTAATATTATTGACGTCTAAAATTCCTAATTCTCGACGTAAATAATTGAAACGATCTTCCGCTAGAGGTTTTGTGAATATGTCAGCAATTGATTCTGTGTGTCTATGTATACAAGGTCTATATCTCCATTTTTTTGATGATCTCCAAGAAAATGATGTCGAAACTCGATATGCTTAGTACGAGAGTGACATACTGGATTCTTAGTCAATTGATAGAACTAGTGTTATCACAGAAAATAGGTATGTGTGTGAAATACAATCCATAGTCTTCTAAAGTTTGCTTGATCCATAAAATTTGTGCACAACAACGTCCTGCGACGATATACTCAGCCTCAGTTGTTGATAATGTAAGAGAATTTTGCTTTTTGCTAAACCAAGAGACTAGGACTTTTTCTAGGAAATGACATGTACCGCTGGTACTTTTTCTATCTACTTTGCATCCGACAAAATCAGTATCAGAATAACCGGTTAGGTCAAATGACATGGTTTTGGGATACCATAAGCCGACAGAGGAAGTGCCTTTAAGGTATCGGAAGATACGCTTAACTACGCACAGATGTGATTCCTTAGGATTGGCTTGAAAACGTGCACACAAGCAAACACTAAACATAATGTCTGGTCGACTAGCAGTTAAGTACAGTAAGCTACCGATCATACCTCGATACTTACGTATGTCGACGGGTTTGCCTTGCTCATCAATATCAAGCTTGGTTGAAGTCGCCATTGGAGTGCTAAGTGGTTTGACTGCTTCCAGGTCGAACTTCTTTAATAGATCATTTTTGTACTTTGCTTGATTTATGAACGTTCCATTGTTGGTTTGTTTGATTTGCAGTCTGAGAAAGAATTTCAGCTCTCCCATCATACTCATCTCAAACTCATTCTGCAAACACTTTGAAAAGTCTTGACAAAAAGATTCATCAGTAGATCCAAAAATAATATCATCTACATAGATTTGAATCAAAAGAATATTGTTATTCAAAGATTTTATAAACAGTGTAGTGTTAACCTTTCCCTTTGAAAAACCGTTGTCAAGTAGAAAAGAGCTTAAACGATCATACCAAGCACGAGGGGCTTGTTTTAAACCGTATAAAGATTTCTTCAACTTGAAAACATAATCATGATTTTTGAAATCAGTAAAACCATGAGGTTGAGCTACATAAACTTCTTCTTTTATAAAACCATTCAAAAATGCGCTTTTAACATCCATTTGAAATAACTTGAAATTATGAAAACATGCAAATGCACATAACATGCGAATGGATTCTAATCTCGCAACTGGGGATAAGTCTCATCGTAGTCGATATCTTCTTCTTGATTGTATCCTTGAGCTACGAGTCGAGCCTTATTACGAGTCACTAAACCATTCTCGTTCAGTTTGTTTCGGAATACCCAACGGGTGCCAATGACCGGATGATCAATGGGCTTGGGAACAAGTTCCCAAACTTGATTCCATTCGAATTGGTTTAATTCCTCTTGTATAGCATCTAACCAAAAATTATCACTATATGCTTCTTCAATATTTTTGGGTTCAAGCTGTGAAATAAAAGCAACACAAGAAGCTATATCTTTATTAGAGGAACGAGTACTTACACCCTTGGTAATCTCACCAATTACCAAGTCCTTTGGATGATCTGCCAAGAATCTCATCTCTTTTGGCGTAACCTCAGGATTGCTGGTTTCGGCTTCTTTGCTTGAAAGTTCTACATCTTTGTGTGAAGGTTTTGCAGTAGTTGTACTTGGTGTAATCATGTCTTCATTGTCGTCATCGTCTGAATGTATAGTTCATCAAACTTGACATTAATTGATTCTTCGATGATCATGGTTCTCTTTTTGAAGACTCTGTATCCTTTGCTCTTTGTTGCATAACCTAAAAATATACCTTCATCGGCCTTTTCATCAAATTTACTCAGATTGTCTTTAGTATTAAGAATAAAGCATTTATAACCAAAAATCTTGAAATATGAAACAATGGGTGTTCTATCAAACCATAGTTCATAGGTCGAATTAGAACCCTATTGAGAATATAGCAAGCTGTATTGACAGCTTCAGCCCAAAAGTATTTAGGTAGACTAAACTGGTTCAACATTACTCTAGCCATTTCAGATAAAGTCCTGTTCTTACGTTCCATAACTCCATTTTGTTGTGGAGTCCTAGAGCAGAAAAATTCATGCAAATAATCGTGTGTGTCACAGAATTGTTTGAACTCCGCATTCTCAAATTCACCTCCATGATCACTACGAATGCGAGTAATCATAAAACCTTTTTCATTATGTACTTTCTTACAAAAGGTGACGAATTCTGACAAAGCATCGTTCTTGCGTGCAAGAAAATATACTCATGTGTATCTAGAGAAATTATCTACAATGATAAATACATATAACTTACCACCTAGACTAGCAATTCTATTTGGTCCAAATAAGTCCATATGCAACAATTGTAGAGGTCTAGTGGTACTTACAGCGTTCTTGGATTTAAAGGCAGATCGGGTAGCTTTGTTCTTTTCACATTCGCTACATACCGTATCCTTCTTGAAAGATATGTCAGGTAAGCCGCGTACCAACTTCTTTGTGGATAGTTTTTTAAAATTGTGTCCATGTTTGTATGACTGAGTCTCATATGCCATAGTTGACTCTCAATGCTCTTGGTCATCAAGCATCTACCAGCTTTGTTAGCATCTTCTAACAGATAGAAAACATATATGTTGTCTTCCCTGATACCTTCAAAGATAGTACTACCAGTTGAACTATCAACTATAGTACATTTGTCTTTGACAAAGTTAATGCCATAACCGTGATCAGCTAAATGGCTTATGCTGAGCAGATTATGTTTTAACTCGGTAACTAGACAGACATATTTAATCACAGGATAGAGAGCCTTACCAATGTTACCGATACCGATTATGTACCCTCTTAAATTATTAACGAAGGAGACGTATCCTTCTTTATTCTTCTTCGACAGTGTTGCGAATAATGAAGTATCACCGGTCATGTGCCGTGAGCAACCGCTGTCGAGGATCCATTTGCTTCTAGCATGTGAAGGATGTTCCACCTACAAAATAATTTGTAGATGAAACTCTTGGTACCCATTTTTTGTAGGGTCCTGACAGGTTAGTTTTTGGTATCCATGCATAAACATTTAAATCTACTAACTTTTTAATTCTACATGCAGAGGATATATGACTAATGAGGCCACAATAATGATATTTTGTATGTTGAGTGTTGAAAGTTGTGTGAGGTGCATGATTGGTAGGTTTTGGTTTTCTAGTATAGAAAAATGCATGCCTATTAGTCTTCTTGGGCATAGGTTTGGTATGGTTTGGTCTGACAGTGTTTGGTTTGGGTGTGTTCCGATGATTCGGTAATTGACACGTGTTAGAATAGGAAGCAACAACTTCAGGCCGTTTTTCTAAACTAATTTCTAACTTTTTGGAGGTGTTATATAATCTAGTGTAGTCAGATGTAAGTGTTTCCATTCTGACTTGTGCACACTGGAGATTCTTTCTCTCCTTAGATAAGTCTTCCTTTAGCTGGATGATAGTTTGGTCTTTTTCTTTAGATAACTTAATAGTCTCGTGTAACAACAGCTTAATAGATGAAAGCTCACCAGACTCAATAGAAGAGTCATTATTTCTAACATCAGCTAATTGGTCGGTAAGTCTTCCTATCTCACCTTTGTACTCTTTGAGCACCTTCTTAGAGGTTTCATATTTACTACGCATTTTCCTGTAGTCATTTAACAGGTCACTGAAAGCCTCTCCTAGTTGCTCAAAGGTGAAATCATCATAAGGATCAAACAGAGGGTTAGTGATTACCTGATCGCAAGCCATCAAGCATACATTTGCAGCATCATCTGATTGTTCGTCTTCTGAATTGCTGGCTTCGCTTTCATGTCATATGCTTGTATTGGCGTACTTTCTTGATGTAGATCTCTTCAGGTAGCCTTTGTCATATTTACTGCTTTTTCTTGTTGATGATGAAGCTGTTGGACAATCTTTCTTCATATGTCCTTTTTTTCTTACATCCATAGCAAATAGGATCTTCCTCGTTGTTGTTGTTGTTGCTATCTTTTGTTCTTCTGTTGAATCTCATGAACTTCTTAAATTTTCTTACCAGAAGAGCTTGATCTTCAGAGTCAGAGTCGCTGTCGTCAGAATCATCTTCGACAGTTCTTCTATGTTGAGCCTTGAGAGCGATCGACTTTTCTGACTTCTCCTTTGGTGTAGCATCTTCAAAGTCTTGAAGTTCTAACTCGTGAGTGAGTAGCTTACCTATGAGTGTTTCCAGAGACATTGTTGAGAGGTCGTTTCCTTCAATGATTGTTGTATCCGTTAGAATCCAGTTCTTTGAGCTCGTAGAAGTTTGCGAATCCTCTCATGGTTACTGTATTCCTTGCCTAATGAAGACAAAGGATTTACAATATCCAAGAATCTCGTAAACATCTGAGTGACTGATTCACTTGGCTTCATTTTGAACGCCTCGTACTCTTGAGTAAGTCTGCTGATCTTTGACTCCTTGACTTGTGTCCTTCGTGGGTTACTTCGAAAAGTTTCCACACTTTATTTGATGTTGTGCAAGTCGACACCCTGTTGAATTCAGTTCTGTCTAAAGCACAAAATAAAGTGTTAATAGCACGTGCGTCAAGACTGGCATTTTTTCTTTTCATCCTCAGTATATATCATGAGGTTTATCAACTAAAACTCCATCAACAGTAATACGAGGAGGCTTTTTGTGGCCATCAATAACTATAGACCATAAGTCAAAATCAAGAGATTTTAAGAAGAAACTCATCCGTGTTTTCCAGTAAATGTAGTTTGTGCCTTCAAACAGTGGAGGTCTGTTTGTGGCTTGGCCTTCACTTGTGAATTTCACAGTTGCCAAGTGTAATACTGTGATCTATAAAATAATTAAAAAATAACTGCAGTTTTACCTTGCTTTACATGTATAATCCGCTCTGATACCAATTGTAGGAACAATTGGGATCAGAATATAATACCTCTAGATGGAGCACTTGCTCTGATACCAATTGTAGGAACGAAGTTGTAAAGCAGAATACTCTAGAGGGGGTGAATAGAGTAGGCAGCGGAATATTGCTAATTAAAACTTGTTAGCAGTTAGATCACAGAAATAATAATAATCACAAAGTAATAACTGTAAAGAAAAAAGTGATCAGAAGGCAAACGCAAACACAGAGATTTATACTGATTTCCCTCTTGTGAGGACTAGTCCAGTCGGAAGAACTCTAGCTTCCAGTTGAATCCACTTTTGGAAAATCCCACAAGTTTTCATACGAAATCCTTGCAACTTCTACAGACGCGAGCTTTGATACGAAGAACTCGACCAACTTCAGTTTTGAAGAGTCTTTCTTCAATCAAGCCTCTGACTACAATTTCTCTGAAATCTTCTAGACCGCACCGTACCGACAAATTGACTAGAGAATTGTAACTGGCTTGGGATTTGAAAATGGAAGCTTTTTGAAAACTCTTTGGAAGATACGTAAGCTTTAGAAGAGGAGAGGAAAGTGAATGAGTGATTTGAAATGATCAGAATTCCTCTCTATTTATAGTTTTTCCAAAGACAGAACTCAGACAGAATTCGGACAGAATTCAGACAGAACTCTTTGTAACAAACCGCAACTGAAGGGAGACCAAGTTCAAAATCCAACGTTCACGTAACGTTTACCTTGGTCGAACTCTGGCCGAGTTCTGTCAGGGTTTGGTCAGGTTAATTTTATGAAAATTGTTTTTGACTTTTTGAAAATCCTTCAGAAACTTTTTGTAATAAGCAGATGTTTTTCAAAAACATAGGTCATTTTAAAAACGGTAGGTCAGTTTTGAAAAACGATTTCGGATAGCCTATTTGCCAGTACGACTTGGTGTAAAATGTATTCCTAGACTCAATAAAAAATGAAAATTACATTGCGTAAGGAAATACGGTCTTGAGTGGCAAACATAGCTTCAGTCTTGATCTGAGTAGATATCCAATCTTGATCAGTGTCCAAAACGTCTTTAGTAAACATCTGAATAGTTCCGTATATCGAGACAGAGTTTGATCAATTATTAAAATCAGATTTGACCACGACCAATGGGCCAACATGACGGCCAGCCATTGCCCCCCTACTAACGCAGGCCTACCCCGGGCCGAAGGGCTAATGCCGACGGGCCGCGTGGCTGCAGCCCAGCCCCACAGCGGTCCAAATAGCAGTGCTGTTATTACTTACATTTAGACAGTACTCCCTTTCCATTCAATAAATCACACTACAAAACTAAGAAATCAACTACGACGAAAACATAGAGATGCACAAAGGACAGGGGAAGAGCAATGAATCTGATATATTGGCTTCAAAAAATTTACTCGTCTAAACAAAGAGTAGTTCTTGCATACAGAACCATCTTGTTTATTACATACAATAAACACACGTGAGAAAAGAACAAAAGAACGCACTTTTTAGATAAATCAGTTACATAAATAGCCTTCTTTGCAGATATTCACAGGCCAAAGCTTCATAATTGTCTTCATTCGCTCATTTTCTGCACCAGCTGAAGCAGCAACAACTCTGTAACTCCCAAAATGGAAAAACATGGAAAGGAAAATAAGAAGAAAGAGTATTAATCATGCCCGTCTCTAATAAAGGAGTTTACATTTCTTTTCTTTTCTTTTGCTCATGACGTAGAGCATGGTAGGGGTGACAAGTGACAAGAAAAATGGGTAGGTCCAGGGTCTAGTGATTTACTACTGAAGAAGCCACCTACATTGACAGATGATCAAAATTGGATGAAAATGTAGGGATTTTTGCCCCCTTGCGATTGGCACAGAATTTAACGTGGTTCACTTTTCAGATCGAGAACCTACACGGCCGTTGTAGACAATTTTTTTACTATATTCTGAAGATAGATTGCAAGATGCCATAATACTCCTTTTATACGCATAGGATATTAGGACGACTTAATTATAGGTGAAATACCCCACATATCCATGGGAAGAAAAAATTCAGAGGCTACCGCCCCCAACCCGCAAAATTTAACGTGGTTCACTTTTCAGATCGAGAGCCTACACGTCCACGGCCGCTGTAGACGAATTTTTCACTATATTCTGAAGATGGATTACAAGCTACCCATAATACTCCTTTTATATGCATAGGATAATAGGACGAATTATTATAGGTGAAATATCCAACATATCCATGGGAAGAAAAAATTCGAGACAGAACCCCCCATCTCCCCCCCCCCCCCCCGCCGCGTTCCCCTTCAGACGGGGGACTATCGCCCTCATGCTAAGGTCGATCCGCATTCAAGGGGCCCAACGATCGAGTCACTTAATCGATCAAACTAAAGGGATCCTACACACAACCAAACAGAAAAACCTAATTCGAGAAATAAAGGTAAAAGCATAAAACAAAGTTCCAGCAGCAGGCAAATTGTATAATCTCCATGACCCTTTCTGTTATTTTCCAATTTATAGCTTGTTTTCTGTTCATCACTGCATGATTTATCCTTCATGCATGCGTTGCACTCAAACAGGTAAACTAAGCAACCAAATTGATGGAAGTGACTATGGATGATTGTCTGACAGCTCCTCTTGGTTTTGTGTGACATGTTGGCTAGTTTACCTTGTGGGCAAGGGCTTGATTAATTAGAGTCTTTAACTATCTTATTATGAGCTTCGTACAGGCTATTGCGATTTTATTTGAGAGTTTTTTGTGGTTGTAGAGAAACAATAATCAAGCCTCTTGTTCGAAGGACTGGAGGTCCAGAGGACTAGTACTTCCCCATAGAGTTGAGAGGTCTTCTTGGAGTTAGTTGGAAGCCATGATAGGATTTAGAGTTTTGGTCATCATCATCCAAGTCTTCTCCCATCTTAATGGAGTCGACTATGGAGCGGAAGAAAGTTCTATAAAGGATTTGACAAAAAATTATGACTATTTGCCGACTTGATCCCAACCGGTGCCAAATCCTAGCCAAGGAAGACGAGCATTGATCCCAACTCTCTATTGGTGTCAAATTCTACCCAAGGTAGTTATGAGCATGAGAGGTCATACCAAAAAACTTAGGCGCTAGTTGATAGATAGGTAAGCTACCATTTTGGATATATAGTTTAAACTTATGCAACTAAGGAGCACCCTTCAAGTTCTTCTAGACTATAAAGAGTCAATACGAAGAGGTAAGATTGAAACAATTTTCTACAGGGATTTGCATTCATCTTTATGACACATTAAGCCAGACTAAAAAGGAATAACAATCCTGAGGATCTAGAGTTTTTGTGACGATCAATTTTCAGTTTAAGTGCAATGTACACTACTTTTTTTGTTAAAGAAATCACTTTGTTCTTTACCATCTCCTAGTCCTTTTCTGTCACAGTTGCCATTGTCATAAGAAGCTAATATCAAAGTCATGGTGGATCAATTGATCGAGCAAGAGTAGTCTACTAAAGGTGTTGTTGTATCAACATTGAGGATAGGTACAATCTCCTCTACGTGCCAAACCATACTAGAGATATGGTTGACCATGCAAGTTAAAGAAAAGTGAAGATGTTACTGTATAAACTAAGGTTCGCAGAATCGGTACCAGAATCGGTTTCGGAATTGACCATCAGTGCTTGTCACATCCAGTAGAATAAAAAGTTGACTTGTTTAATATGATGGTTCTTAAATTTAAGATTTAGATAATATTTATCTTTATCCTTTAGTTATTTTAGATTATAATTAGTTAGTTTTGATGGGATTTATATTTATCCTTTAGTTGACTAGATTTGAAACTGAACTCTTTTGATGTAAATCCTTTTGGAAGATAGAAAATTCATGAATATATTGAGAGTTTCTTTAATTTGGATTTGGATGTCCTCCTTTGTTTGATTCAATATATCAAGCCTCGGCGTGAGTCCGTTGTTACTTACCATTGTGAGGTCGTCTACTTTCATAGAGTGATTCTGTAAAAATATTATCTGGAGCAATCCGCGTGATCGTTTCCTGTCATCTATGACTATGGACATAGGACACCAAGCCACATAAATCGTTGTTTCTTTCTGTTTTCATTTGGAATTTACTTTTTGGAGTAATAGTTTGGTGCAAGGTGGAGGAGACATAAGAAGACTGAACCAAGAGGGGGAAGATCACGAGAACAAGTATTGCAGGTGATGCCCTATATAATGGCTCAAAGTCTGTCGAAGTGGAGTCTACTACTTTAGAGATGGGAAAATAAGTTTTTTCTTTTCTTTTTTGAAGATGGTGGTAAATAAGTATACGTGTATAAAAAAGTCGCTTTTAGGTTGTCACTAGAGTCGTCCGGGTCCATTTTCTATTAGTTATAGTTTAGGTTCTGTCTGTTAGTTGGTCTATTGATGGCATTGGTGTGGTTTGTTGTTCATATGGTGACTGTGGTGATCCAATTCATGTTTCGGAATTGGCATGGGTGATCAGTGATGTTGAAGAACACAGTTGTGGGGGTGATGGCATGTCAACACATCACAAACCACTTCATTATCTGAAGGGAATGGCTGACATTTACTGAAAACCAGTTCAGTTAAGAAAGGTGACATCTATCGTATCATATCGACATAGGCAATGGTGTTTAGACATTTGTTTTGGGAGTATCTAAGAAAAACTCTGCGACCTGACTTAGGTCACTTAAGCTTGGTTTTGGCCCAAGATATGAATAAAACAAACTGAAACAGATACATGTCAAATAAGAGGGAAATTTGATACCCAGGTTTTAAAAACAGAAATGAGGACTTCCAAGTGAAATATCCTAGAAGGCATCCGATTGATCACATCCCAACGATCACATATGCAGTGCCTCTTCGCTAATCTCATTTTGAAACATGATGGTGAATTAGTGCTCTTGTTTCCAATAAATGATGTTTCTTCTTTTCTGTTGCACCACAATTTGTTGTGTAAAGCTATTGAAGTCTGATGGCCAAGTACATTTTTCTTCGACAAAAATAGTCAAAAGATTTCTTAAAATTCTCCGACATAATCAGATGTAATCATTTTGATTTCGAATTGAGTTTGATCATGTTATAAAAGATTTTCACTATCCATGGCTACTTATTTTGTCTTCATCAGGTAGACATCTTGTACACCACGGGCAGTGATCAATATTTGGGTACCACTAGAGGAATTCTGGTCAGGATCTGAATTGCAAATTTTTTTCTGGTCTTCTGCATTATTTATTTACGTGGGAATTAAGTCGATTACACACACAGATAATAATTTAAACCACATTTAACCAGAGAAATGGAACAAGGCATACATTAGGATTAACATCATAATAAAACCAATAATAATATCAACTACTTTCCGAAAGAAGAAGCAAATCAACATAATCAAAGACTACCTTTGTCACTATTGAGGGATAGAGGACCCACTTACCGAGGATTTACTGCCACCCTGATTGTAACTGTTGAGATACATTGCATCATTGGTAATGATGGGAACTTTTGCTGCACCAGTCTGCTTCTCCTCCCTCACTTGGTTAAAAAGTTGTGTATATCCATCAGCTGATGATGGATTGTTTTCATCCCACTCACCAAACTTTGGCACTGTTGGGCCTTTATCAGGCTTTCAATTAAGAATCAAACATCTTCTATACATGAGTATGTAAGCACTAATTAGCACGGATATGTTCGACAAAAAGAAGAAGAATTAGGTGTTTACCAACTCATCCCCTCGGCCACCACTCCTCAACTTGAACCTTCCTGGGGTACCAGGGGCAGAACTATGAGTGCCTTCTGACGAACCCTTCCGTTCCCAGGACGCCCTTGCTTGATTAACCCTTCCGTTCCCAGGACGCCCTTGCTTGATTACGCAGGTGAATTGGAGAGTGCTCAACACTATGGTCATATCCACCACTAGTTCGTACCTTCTTCGAGGGTTCAACTGGAGTGGATCGTTCATTATGCAGGTGTAGTGGTGACTCAGGGGCAGATCCATGTGCTAAGACGTCATGATTTAGGGGAGAGGAATTTGGTATATGAAGATTGTTTTCTGCCTTTGGGGACTCTGGAGCATGAACTTGCTGCTGCAGCCAAATGAGAGAACTATTATTTCTAGTTTACCTGTGTAATGTATTGTGATGAGAAAGTCCTATAATCTTTTTTGATCTTGGGTTTAATAAACTGCCCAAAATGCCAGCTAGTTCAAAGGTGCAATGGTGTACCATTCATATTGCACATGTGCACTGCTGCCAGAGAGAGAAACTCATCTAAGGTGGTCTGTAATGCATACTTGCATTCATTGTAAAGTTCGATGGTGTACTTGGAGAAGGGATAATCTGGTAAGTTTCTCAAGCTCCTAAAATATGGCAAGATATTTGGCATCTATCTAATTCCTGTTTTCAGAAGGGTTTAAGAAAAGTTTGTGGTAACGGAAATAAGATTAAATTTTGGAAGGACATCTCGATTGATACTATTAGTATGGAGTATCTGTTCCTAGATTATATACCATTGGTACTAATCTTGAGGAAACCATTGCTTCTCAATATCTTCTATAATATCAAGATTTGGGAAGTGGATTTTAAAAAGAAGTATGGACAATAATTTATTGAATGATTATCTTGAGCTTATGCAGCTTCTTTCCAACCATAATTTTCAAAGGGAAGATGATTTTTGTTGTAATTGATTAATGATATTTTATTGATAATCTCTTGGCTATTTATAGCCTTACAACTTCCTCATTACATTAACTCTCTATAGGAATATTCTATAGCATATTCCAACATACCAAATATACTAATAGGATATTCCAACATACCAAAAATACCAATAGGATATTCCAACACTCCCCCTCAAGATGGACAAAAGATATTCACTAAGCCCATCTTGTCACATCCTCTCATCATGCTGACAGAGCTAAGTCCCTTGGTCAGTCCGTCTGCTACCTGATCTTTGGTTGGAATATATCCCAGCTCTAGTAGTCCACTATCTAGCTTTTCTTTGATGAAGAATCTGTCAATCTCGATATGCTTGGTCCTGTCATGCTGTACTGGATTGTTGCCAATACTAATAGCTGACTGGTTGTCACACCATAGCTTCATCTTGGCCCTCTGGTCCAGCTTCAGCTTCATCAACATATTCTTTAACCACAATAGCTCTGTGACTCCCAAGGCCATATCTCTATACTTTGCTTCAGCTGTTGATCTGGCCACCACTGACTGCTTCTTACTCCTCCAAGAGGCCAAGTTGCCTCCTACAAATATGCAGTATCCCGAGGTGGATCTTCTGTCGTCAGCACAGTTAGGCCAGTCAGAATCACAATAACCCTCGATGCTCACATGATTATTCCTTCTGAAAATCAGTCTCTTTCCGGGACCTCCCTTCAAGTACCTCAGAATCTGGTACACTGCGTCCATATGACCCTTCCGGGGGTCATGCATGTAGCGGCTCACTACGCTGACCGCAAAGCTGATATCAGGTCGGATGTGGCTCAAGTAGATCAACTTGCCCACCAATCTCTGATATTTATCCCGGCAATTGGTTCTCCGGCTTCAGCATCCAGCTTGAACTTCTGGTCTATCGGTGTCGTAGCTGGTCTGCATCCCATCATCCTTGTTTCCGTAAGCAGGTTCAGTGCGTACTTCCTCTGAGAAAGAACAATTCTCTCTGTATCTCGAGCAATCTCAATCCCAAGGAAGTATCGAAGAGGGCCAAGATCCTTCACCTCGAACTCCTTGCCAAGCTTCCCCTTGAGTTGGGCGATCTCCTGCTCATCATCGCCTGTGATAATCATATCATCCACATACACCGCAAGCATGGTGATGTGGCCTCCACTTCGTATGAAGAACACAGTATGATTAGCATTGATCTGCTGATATTCCATCCCTATCATTGCTCTCCTGAACTTGTCAAACCACGCTCGAGGAGACTGCTTTAGTCCATAGAGGGACTTATTCAGCCTGCAGACCTTGCCTTCTGTCAGATTGGTGCCGAATCCTGGTGGTATCTCCATGTACACCTCCTCCACTAGATCTCCATAAAGAAATATATTTTTCACATCCAGTTGGTGTAACTTCCATCCTCCATTGGCTGCCAGAGAGATCAAGGTCCTGACAGTACTCATCTTCATCACTGGTGCAAAGGTCTCGTCATAGTCGATATCGACGTCTGACTGTATCCTTTTGCCACCAGTCGAGCTTTGTAGCGCTCAACCTGTCCATCTGGGTTCTGCTTCACAGTGAAAACCCACTTGCATCCGACTGCTCTCTTCCCTTCTGGCAGTCTCACCAGCTCCCAAGTTCGATTCTTCTCCAGAGCTTCCAACTCCTCGTGCATTACTGATTTCCACTTTGGATCGTTCTTGGCTACCTGCCAATTGTTAGGTACAGTAACACTATCCAATGATGCAATAAAAACTCCATGAAAAGAAGAGATATGATCATATAAGACAAATTTAGCAAGGTCCCAACCATATCTATCAGAAAATTTTTCCGCATTGCTGCGAGTGGACCTCTATACTGATGATGGTTGAGGAGGAGAAGGAAGGATATCACCTGAAGTGGAATGTGGTGGTGTAGGTGTCTCAGGAGTCAAGACAGGCCCAGGCAAGGGACTTAGCACTGGCACTGTAGGAACTGGTCATGCAAGTTGCTTCTCTCGCCTGCTGTAGGTAAGTATTTCCTCCTGAGCTGTGGGCCTAACACCTCTTATTTCCTCTCCCGCCACTTTTCAGCTTTCTGTACCCTATTTGTTTCTCCAAGCCATACTCCGAGATCAGTCGAAATGCTTCCCAACAACTCCCCCTCTCGCCTCATACTTGCAGTATCAGGTAAGATATTTGGGTTTCCCTCCTGACTGTAGTATGGCTCATGTTCCCTAAGTGAACATCCATACTTACAAATTTCCTTTTTTTTACTGGACTCCAGCATACGTAGCCCTTCTTAGTTCCCGAGTAGCCCACAAAAATACACTTGATTGCTCGAGGATCAAGCTTCCCTACCGACGGTCTGTTGCCCTTCACGAAGTATACGCAGCCAAACACCTTTAGTGGAAGCATCCCACTATTATTTTCCTGCAGCATCTCGCATGGAGAACTCCATCCCAACACCTTCGAAGGCATCCTGTTGATCAGTTGAGCTGCTGTCAACACTGCATATCCTCACTGACTCTGTGGGACATTCATGTCTATCATTATACTTCTCGCCACTTCCAGGAGGTGTCTGTTCTTCCTTTCCGCTACTCCGTTCTGTGCTGGTGTATATGCACAGGTGGTCTGATGTCGTATTCCTTGGGCGGACAAGTATTTCGCAAGTGTCTTGTTGGTGTACTCCGTTCCATTGTCAGACCTCAGTACCTTCACCACTGCCTTGTACTGAGTCTGGACATGTTTGTGAAAGTCCCGAAAACAGGAGGGGACCTCACTTTTATTTTTTATCAAATACAGCCAAGTAGTACGAGAAAAACAATCTATGAAAGTAACAAAATATTTGTAACCATTCATAGGAGTAGTACAAGGCCCCCAGACACCAGAGTGTACCATATCAAAAACAGACGAGCTCCTATGACTGCTACTCACATATGAACTCCTAATAAGTTTGCCTAACTCACAAGTATCACAAACTAGTTTCTCTTTATTAACTTCTTCATAAATTACAGGATATAATTTGCTTAAAATACCAAATGAAGAGTGTCCCAACCTCCTATGGTGGAGTCGCAATGTATCTTCTGCACTCATCTTCTTCAGTCCTTCCATCCATGCCTTTTCCGTCATAGATACTAATGCTAAATCCAGCCCTTTTCGATCCAGGTACCACAGTCCATCCTGCCAAGTGCCAGTCCCAAGTCTTCGTCCCGTCTTTTTCTCCTGGAAGATCACCTTAGGAATATCAAAGGAAACAATACATTTTAGTTGAAGGATGATAGAACTAATGGACAAAAAACTGACTGGAAAAGGAGCATGCAAAACATTGGATAATTTTACTGAACCCGTACAATTTACAGTACCCTTACCGACCACTGGCTGGAATGTCCCATCAGTTGTTTGAATGTTGTTTGTCGATGGTAGGTGAGTGTAGGAGGAGAACTCACTAGCCTTCTCCGTCACGTGTCGAGATGCACCCGAGTCAATTATCCAGTCTGACGGTTGAAGGGAATACATAGATGCAAGAGCAAGTGGATCGTTAGTACCTTCAGATGGATGGACATACATGGCAGAGAATAACGTAGAAGCCTCCTCGCTTCCCTCGTTTGACGCTCTCTACCTCCTCCTGAGTACTTCCAACATGTCCTGCAGTGCTTGATCCTCCTCAGTATAGGCACCGTCAGTTGTCTCCTCACCTTCTGCTACCAGCAGGTTCGCCCGACAACCTCCTTGACTGCCCCGTCGACCCCTACAACTACGGTCACATCCTCCAAACTGTCCACGTCTACCGTCTGAATCTCTCTTGGGTGGTTTGGTGCAAACATACCTCAGATGACCCACCTCCCCGCACTTGTAGCACTGCCGGAGCTCTCCCTTAGGTCCTGACGGTGCTCTTCGTCCTGTCGAGCCCTCATTCGGCTCTGTCTTCTCTGTGAGGGTTCTCCTTCCCCGTCGTGGCCAACTCAGGTAGGTAGTCGGTCCATCAAGCTTCAGATCGATGGAGGGAAGCTCCAACTTCGGCGACGTTCGTGTCGTGCTCTCACCAGTCGACATCTTCATCAACTCCATCAACGTCGCAACCTCTGCAGGATCCAGCTTCTTGATGATCTCCCTCATCGATGCTTCTCTCCGATCACGTCATGTCCGCTCCATGACTCACGCTCGTCCTGTCGTCCGCTCCTACATCCGAACATGTCTATTTTCATCAGATCTAGACATCGGTGTCCTTTTTCGGAATGGTCCGAACAACGACAACAAAGGCGTCGTTACGTGCGTTAGGAGGGGGGCGGCGCGCACGTGGGAGGGACGGCCGACGTGGTACCCACAGCGGGCAGCAGCCGCGAGCGCGGGAAGGGGGGCTGCTGTGCGCGGGTTAGGGTTTGGTGGCGGAGAGAGGGAGAAGAGGGGGAAGGTTAGGGTTTGGTGGCGGCTAGGGTTAGTGTTTGTGGAAAGGTGGCTCTGATACCATGTTGTAATTGATTGATGATATTTTATTGATAATCTCTTGGCTATTTATAGCCTTACAACCTCCTCATTACATTAACTCTCTATAGGAATATCCTATGGCATATTCCAACATACCAAATATACTAATAGGATATTCCAACACATATTTCAACATACCAAAAATAACAATAGGATATTCCAACAATTTTCTATGGGTTTTATCTAGAGATGGCAATTTCTATGTAAAATCCTTTTATCCAATTATTAATAGTTCTGGTATTTTGTGCCATATTGGTAAATTTCTTTGGAGTTTGCCCATTCCTGTTAAAGTCAAACTATTAATTCGGCTTATGTATAAGAATAGGCTGCTTCATACTTGTGATGATCTATTAAGAAAACATATTCATTGTCATTATATATGTGTATTCTATAACAAGAAATAAGGCTACATATTTTTATAAAATGCAGCTTTATAGGTCCTATTTGGTTATTTGTTCAGAAGTTTTGGAACCTTACTATTCTTCCAAATAGTATAGAAACATGGTGGTCAGATTGGAGGGTAAGTAATGTTCCAAGATCAAAAGGATTATCATTGGGATATGTTCATGGCTGCTATAATTTGGACTTTGTGGAAAGAAAGAAATGGTATAATTTCTAATAATGAGCATTGTGTTGTAATAATCTTATTTCCGAAATTATATTCTTGGCTAACTCTTGTTGAATGTGTTCTCAGAAAAGGGGGGAAAAAGCCAAAGTATAGTTGCCTAATATTCACAATGTTGCAGAATTTGGGAGTACAGCAGGAAATTTGGGAATGCTTAAAGCAAACAAGGAACTCCTAATCCCGGTGGTAGAATATGGAAGAAGACTTAATCAGCTACTAACGAGGGAAGTCAAATTTTTATTTTGGCGAAGAAACTTATCTAGCTTTCTGTTTTATAATGTACTTGGTGATGTAATATGGTGTTTTTGGACTCGATGAATCTGTAGTTTTGTGGAAACTGGGCAGTTAATTTTGTAGTAGTTGGTAGGTAATTATCGTTAATAAAATTTTGGTTGGGTGTTGGCTAGTACACTGGCTAATACTTACCGAGGTAATTCTCAAGAAAAAGATATCAATGAAGACTACTTTAGTTGTCTTCTTATGACTTGTAGGATAAGAAGAGAACAAAAATAAAGTGTTTGGATTCTTTGGAATCTAACAATAATTAAGCATTGATGACTTGGAAGCACGGACACTAAAAAAATGTGGTTGTGTCGTGCACGCATACTCCACGGAAACACGCATCGGACACTCCATGGACACCCCAAATTACACTAGGACACACCAAGATAGGTGCCGTGTCCATGTTGTTGTGTCCTTACTTTGTTGTGTCGCATCTGTGTCTGTGCAACATAGATTGATGACGATAGGCCTCCTCATTATCATCATCGTCATCCACCTACCGTCACCCTCTAGTTGTAAATTCCTAGCCAAAGTTGCAATGAGCATGACACGGCCATGCCATAGAACCTAGACAAACAATTGACGGGTAGTTGACCTACCCTTTTGTCAATGGAGTTTAATCATACAACCAAGGAGCATCCTCCAAGTTTTCCTAGACTATAAAAGAGTCTAGACGAAGAGGTACGTTGATAATTTGTTATTGGCAATTGCATTCATCTGCATGACAGATTAAACCAAAGAGAAAAGGAAAGAGAAAAGGAATGGCATTCACTTACAATAGGCCTCATTGATCTATGGCAAATATCATCATCCTGTGAAATAATAATGACTATACAATGGTCCCTTGGCTCCTTTAAGGTCTTCTCACTTTACAAATGACTTCAAGTTTTTCATCCTCCTTACACTCAAAGAAGTTTCAGAGACTAGTTCCAAAAGCGATACAAGAAGGTTGACGAAATGCCTCCCCTGGTTTGGTCACCAATAGAGAACTATAAGTAGGGGAGAAGAGGGGGAAATGTGCTATAATTTTTCCTGGTTCATTTATAGTTCTAGCTTTCTCTATGTTGAATCTCTAACCAAACTGACCCACCTGAAGACTGAATTAATTAGACATTTTCTTTCATTTCTCATTGAGAAGTTGATCTTCTTACTTCACTCAGTATTATTGGTAATTGTATAACAATTGAGGCGGCTACTAAGGTGCATCAATAGCAAAGGACAATTCCAGCATACCAATTGATACGTATTTCTATCTCTTAGTCAAACTAGAATTTCTATCAGTCTGTGTTGAAAGGTTCAGTTAGTCAGATTCAAAAGACTTCTTGTCCGGTAAGTGTCGGTTTGTATCAAGGCTTAGCATATAGTTGTGCTACACACATCCTACCCATTAATAATTGGAGAAAATATCAAGGAAGAAGGTTTGCATTTTTCATCCGTTACGAATGTATATATTCATACATATCAAATTTAAGGCAAAATTACAACTTGATACTCTCAACTATTCAAGTTTTTCAATTTAATACAATCAACTTTTATAGGTATCAACTTGATACCCTAAAATTAAAAAAAGACAAAACTATCCCTCGCTCTCTCCCCCCTCCCCCCACTAGCTGCAGCACCCCGTAGCCGCAGCCCCTCTCCCCCCGCGGCTACACCACCCCCACCCACCCTCACCCCCCCCCTGCGCCGCGCCCCCCAACCACGCCCCCCTGTCTCTCCGCCTATGGAAGCGGCAGTAGCAGTGTGCGTCGGAGATTGACGGGGGCGGGGTTGGGGTGCGATACGGGTGTGGGTGGGGGGGGGGGGGGGGTGGTGCAGCAGTGAGGACGGGCTACGGGGCTGCGAGGACGGACTGCGGGGCTGGAGGCGGAGTAGCCAGTGGCGGGGGGGGCGGGGAAGTGGGGTGGGGGGTAGTTTCGTCCGTTTTTAATTTTAGGGTATCAAGTTTATACCTATAAAAGCTGAGGGTATCAAGTTGCAAAACTTGAATAGTTGAGGGTATGAAGTTGTAATTTAGCCCAAGTTTAATATGGTTGAGAATAATAGAGTTAGTCCAACATATGATCTATAGGAATTAGACATGGAATTTCTATACAAGGAGATAATACAATGTAAGAGGATCAAATGATGCAAAGAATGGTTCTATTCCTACAATAAGCATCTATCTAAACAAGGAATTATAATATTGTATTGTTAACACGCGAACAAACCAGCCAATCAACGAAGTTCATCCACAAAAAAGAAATACCAGGAGACTAATTGGGTGAAGTTTGTGAGTTGAACATGAGAGCACACATATCATTATGATACGTCCCTATTGAAAAAATGTTGATGGATGAAGTGGTAGTCAATCTTTATATGTTTTGTGCACTCATGAAAAATTGGATTACTTAGAGCTCTTGTTGTCGCAGTAAACTAAAGAGGAGTGCTGACAGCTTGAGGAACACCAATCACCGAGTAGTTGACGGAGCCAAGTGAATTTTGCGGTAATGGATTTGATAGCAAGATACTCGTCGACAACACTGGACAATAATATAACTACTTGGCTTTCCAGGAGGTTACAAAGTTAACAAAACACAATACAGTGGTAAAGCGATAATCTGTAACTTCACCATTCTATTCTGTTGGGAAAAACAAAACATTTTTCGTCTTTGTGATGAGACTAGAATAAAACTAAAAATGGAATAGAAAGAGAAAACAAAAAAGATTGCACACACACAAGATCAGCTCAATTTGAGCCTACGTCCTCCGTCCGTCCCTTCTTCGTCGTTTTCACTATAATCAAATGAAATATTACAAAGGACCTTCTCTCAAGGTGGTACAACTTAACTTGAGGATCACTATCTCTCATAAACTCACTTGAAGTTGATTACAAGTGTGAGGATTACAACTTGTGTGTGGTTGTGTTGATCTTGCAACTTGTTCATGTTCTCAACCTTCACCATCTCCCTCATATTTATAGAGATGATATGCCTCTTGGGTACACCACATTCGTTGCATGGAGAAGACCAAAGAATAGTCCTTCCACCTCCCAAGGTTCATTCTTCCTTCCAAGGTTCGTTCCTCCTTTTTCAAGGTTCATTCCTCCTTCTCCAAGGTTCGTTGCATAGAGAAAGGTTCGTTGTATGTAGTCATCATGGGGATGGACCCCGTTCCCATTAATCTCTCCCACCATCCTCATGAGGAGAAAGATTTCAAATAGTCATACTTGCCATCCTTCGGCAGAAGTCATGCTTCTCTTTTGGTAGAGGCTTCGCCATCATATCAGATGGTTTTGGCTTGTATCGATCTTCTTAATCTGCATAAGGCGATTCTCCAAAGCATCTCGGATCCAGTAATGGCGTACGTCGATGTGCTTTGTTCTTGAGTGATATGTAGTATTTTTACTCAAGTCAATGGCGCTCTGACTGTCACAATATAGTGTGTACTTCTCTTGCTTGAGAGATAACTCATTTAGAAAATTCTTCATCCAAGAGCTCCTTGCTAGCTTCTGTAGCAGTGATATATTCACCTTCTGTGGTGGATAGAGCAATACACTTTTGCAGCTTTGATTGTCATGATACAGCTCCCCTGCAAAGGTAAATAACTATTCCGATGTGGACTTTCTTTTGTCCAAGTCACCTGCCATGTCAGAATCAGTGTAACCTTCCAAGATAGTTTGCCATTTCCAAAACATAAAGAATATTTGCAGGTTCCTCTAAGATATCTTAGGATCCACTTGACTGCTTCCCAATATTCTTTACTCGGATTGGCAAGAAAACGACTTACCACTCCAACTGCATGCGCTATGTCGGGTCTTGTACAAACCATGGAGTACATCAAGCTTCCGACGGTCGAGGCAAATGGAATGTTCTTCATCTCCTCCTTCTCCCTTTAACTTGAAGGGCTTTATTGTGTAATTAGCTTAAAATGAGCTGCTAGCGGTGTGCTGACTGGCTTGGAGTTCAACATATTGAACTTCTCCAGAACAAGTTCAATGTATCTCTCTTATAGCAGCCACAACTTTCTCGCATTTCTATCTCGAGAAATCTTCATTCCCAATATATGTTGTGTAGCTCCTAAGTCCTTCATGTCAAAGGACTTACTCAATTCTTTCTTCAACCTGTCAATCTTGGATATATCTTTTCCAACAACAAGCATATCATCAACATACAAAGAGAGAATTATAAAATCATCATCAGAGAACTTCTGGACATAAACACAGTAATCTGCAGATGTTCTTTTGTACCTATGCTCAAGCATAAAAGAACCAAACCTTTTATACCATTGTCGCGGTGCCTGCTTCAGTCCGTACAAGCTCTTCTTTAATTTGCAAACCAAGTGTTCTTTGCCTTTTACTTTGAAACCCTCTGGCTGCTCCATATAGACTTCCTTCGTCAAATTACCATGAAGAAATGTTGTCTTCACATCTAACGGCTCAACTTCAAGATCTTGAGAAGTAACAAGACCAAGAATAACCCGAATAGAAGACATCTTTACAACTAGAGAAAATATTTCTTCATAGTCAATACCTTGCTTCTGACTGAAGCCTTTCACCACGAGGCGAGCTTTGTACTTGACTTGGTCATTTCCTTCATTCTTGATTTTGAACACTCATTTGTTCTTCAAGGCTTTTCTGTTCTTTGGTAGCTCTACCAGTTCATAAGTATGGTTCTTATGCAAAGAATCTATCTCCTCTTGCATAGCTTTCTTCCACTTAGCACGATCTTCATGAACTTGTGCTTCATGGAAACTTTCTGGTTTACCTGCATTTGTCACCATAGTATACTCTGAAGCAGGATATCTAGTTGAGGGTTGTCGATCTCTCTCCGACCGTCTCAACTGAGGTGTTTGTGGCTGATCCAAATGTAGTGGCTCTGTATGTTCATGCTCCCCCGCTCAGATCCCGGGGAACCTGTAATTTCTTCTTCTTCCTGCACATCTTGAAAATAATAATTTTCTAGCATAGGATAAAGAACAACAACAGGTATGGAGATTGAATCTGGGACGATGTGAATATTTTTTGGATCTTCTTTTTCAAAATCAGCAAGTATTTTATCTTCACAAAATACGACATCCTTGCTCCTCACAATTTTCTTATGTTTAGGAGCTCACAACCTATAACCAAATTCATTATTTCTATATCCCAAGAAGATGCCTGGGATGGCTTTATCATCAAGTTTTGTTATGTTCTCCTTAGGTACATGTACAAATGTCTTGCACCTGAACACCCGCAAGTGGGAATAAGAAATATCTTTTCCACTCCAAACCCTTTCTGGAATATCTTCTTCCAAAGGAACTGAGGGGGACAAGTTTATCAAGTAGCAGGCAGTTTGCACTGTTTCTCCCCAAAATATTTTTGGTCATTTAGCTAAGGATAACATACTCTTTACCCTTTCCACAATTGTGTGGTTCATTCTTTCTGCAACCCCATTGTGTTGTGGTGTGTGGGACAGACTTTTGGTATCTAATGCCATATATAGAGCAATAATCTTCAAACATCTTTGAAGTATACTCACCACCATTATCCGTGTGAATACACTTCAAGAGCTTCCCAGTTTCTCTTTCAACTTTGGTATGAAAGTCTTTGAAAACTTCAAAGACTTGATCATTGGCTTTTAGAACATACACCCACACCTTTCTAGATGCATCATCCATGAAGGTCACAAAATAGGAGGCACCACTGAAGATTTTAACATTTATGGGTCCGCACACATCTGAATAGACTAAGTCCAATATGCCCGTTTCCTTTTTGTTATAATTTTTAACAAAAGCTACCCGATGTTGTTTCCTAATCAAGCAATGATCACAGTGGGATAAAGTTATACCTTGCATGGATGGAAGTAGTTGTCATCTTGCAAGAGTTTGTAGCCCTTTCTCGATCATGTGGCCATGCCGCTTGTGCCACAAATCCATAGAGGTACCTTCCACTGTCCCAAGTTCATCATTCTCCAAGTGCAACTGAGTCTTGTAGAGAGTGCAACACTTCTTTCCTCTCGCCAGTACAAGTGAGCCTTTGGTAAGCTTCCAACATCCTTTACCAAAGCTGCTTGTGAATACTTCTTCATCAAGCTTGCCGGTGGAGAGAAGATTGAGACAAAGATCGGGTACAAATCTAACATCTTTTAGCATCATCTTTGTTCCAAGGTTAGTGGTAACACAAATATTTCCGATGCCAAGAATTTGAGAAGAGTTTTTGTTACCCATTTTTACCGTTCCAAGGTTACCTTTACGGAGCGAAGTGAAGTAGTCCTTCCGGGGAGTAGCATGGTAGGAGGCACCATAATCAATCACCCATTCCGAATCTTGGCAAGTGAGATTTGCACATTCTTCACATGCCGAAAAAAGCACAATTTTATTGTCACCAACAACGACTGCACTTTCATTCTTTTCTTGTTTTTTATTGGTCCTCTCTTCCTTTTGTTCTCGCTTGAACTTGTGGCATTCTCGTTTCATGTGTCCACTCTTACCACAGTGATAGCAACTGATATCCTTCCTAACCTTTGATTTTCCTCTTGACTTGTCTCGGTTCTGAGGCTGTTGGCTTTTGCTCCTCCCCCTATTCTTGGTAACAAGAGCATGGAATGGGAGGATCCGGATAACTTTTTTTCGGATTTCTTCATTCAAAAAGGCTGCTTGTAACTTGATTCATTGATACAATTCTGTCAGGTGCGGAGTTACTAAGAGACGCCACCAGAGTCTCCCAACTATCTGGCAACGAGCTAAATAAAAGAAGGGCTTGAAGCTCGTCGTCCAACACCATCTTCATGGATGCAAGCTGATTCACAATACTTTGAACTTCATTTAGATGTTCAGATATGAAGTCACCTTCCTTAAACTTGAGATTAACAAGCTTTCGAATCATAAAAGCTTTGTTGCCGGCGGTCTTCCTCTCGTAGAGATCTTCAAGTTTCTTCCACAAGTTGTTCGCCGAAGTCTCATTTGACACATGGTGGAATACAGTATCATCCACCCATTGTTGAATGGTGCCAATAGTCTTCTGGTCTTCCATTCTTCTGCCGTCATAGACCCTGGCTTGGAGGATTCACCTTCAACCGGTGCGTAGAGGTCCTTGCAATAAAGAAGGTCCATCATCTTCGCCTTCCATATCATCCAATTGCGGCCATTCAAGCTGATCATTCGAATACCGCCAATAGGAGACTCCATCTCAACACAAAAAGATTAACAATCTGGCTCTGATACCACTGTTGAAAAAAACAAGACATTTTCCGTCTTTGTGATGAGATTAGAATAAAACTAAAAATGGAAAAGGAAGAGAAAATAAGAAAGATTGCACACACACAAGATTTACCGAGGTTCAGCTCAATTTGAGCCTACGTCCTCCGTCCGCCCCTTCTTCGCCGTTTTCACTATAATCAAATGAAAGATTACAAAGGACCTTCTCTCAAGTTGGTACAACTTAACTTGAGAATCACTTTCTCTCACAAACTCACTTGAAGTGGATTATAAGTATGAGGATTACAACTTGTGTGTGGTTGTGTTGATCTAGCAACTCGTTTATGTTCTCAACCTTCACCATCTCCCTCATATTTATAGAGAGGATATGCCTCTTGGGTACACCACATTCGTTGCATGGAGAAGACCAAAGAATAGTCCTTTCATCTCCCAAGGTTCATTCTTCCTTCTAAGGTTCGTTCCTCCTTCTTCAAGGTTCATTCCTCCTTCTCCAAGGTTCATTTCTCCTTCTCCAAGGTTCGTTGCATGGAGAAAGGTTCGTTGTATGTAGTCATCATGGGGATGGACCTCGTTTCCATCACATTCAGCATCATACAGCTGACATGAAGAAGTCAAGAGAGCAATTATTAAGAAACATAGCCGGTCCGAGAAATCTTGGGGCCTAGGGCGGGATTTGAAAGTGAGTCTTCTTGAACATATAAATGGAAAATATTCGGTTTTTTCCAAATGAATTTTATTGTATTTTCTCGGATACCAATTTTATCAATCAGAAATCTTCTAAAAATTTAACAAATAAAAAAATGATAAAAAACTAGTTGAGTAATCTTACTGAACAAGTAAATTATTTGGTCTCATGGTAATAGCTCTCTCAATGCATCTTGATCTATGGTTCAAACTTTGTTACTGCAATTTTAATTACTAAATCTTAATATATATATAAGTGGGTATAGACCTCCTTTGAGCCGCCTTCCTACTAAAGTCATTACGCATACTACTTAAGTGGGTGTAAGCTTGTTTGTACCTTCCAATTACAAGCAATTGACTGGACTTGTAAGTAACATTGGTCCCCGTTTGGGAGCCTTGCCTATTGAGGGGCCTAAGGCTGTCGTCCGCCTCGCCTACCCTCTGGGCCGGCCCTGTTAAGAAACCATCCCACACAGGTACCGAAAAATGTAAAGGTTCCACAGTGAAAGTGAGGAACATAGACAAAGTGGTAGTAATTAAGAAATATTATCTCACATATAGGAAAGAATGCAAAAGGCTGCATTGTGAACTAAACAAGGAGCCGAGACATAAGTGGCCAATGGAGTAGATGGCATTAACAATGTTTGGCCTGCATATAGTAAGGTAAACAAGACTACCAACAAGTTGCTGCTGGCAATCTGAGTCAGAAAGTGACTCAGGTGACTCTCCATCACCTGGATGAGCTTTACATTCTGCTTTGACACCATGCTAGTTAACCACTTTACCCAAAAAGCTTGAGTTTGTAGGTTGTGGATCAATAATGCATATGAATAAACTCCTTTCTCACATGTTGTTGGGTGTAAGGGAACTTGGATTTGACCCACATGGATAAGTGCAGTGAGTGCACGTAGATGGGAGTGCAATATAGAAAGTTAATTATACTTTGAGATTAATGTGGGTGGATGTTCAACCCAGGACATGTTGCTATGATGCCATCTTAATGACTGAAAAGAACGAGGACAAAGGTTTGCATTTTCACATTGCCAACTTTCATTTGAATACTCAAGTTTAATAAGGTATTTATAAAAGCTTTTTTTTCCAGCATATGCTCAATTAAGGTGTATATCTCCCGTACAAGGTAAGGGGATTGACTATAAAGGGTAAGAGGATCAAAGTATACAACTACAATAAGGATCTTTCTCAATAAGCGATAATGTTGTATTATTAAAGCTAATAGCTCATGTTTTTGACACATTGGTTAAGAAATCATTTTAAGAGCCTCTAAGACTCGAAACAAGAGGTTATTTAACCTCCTTAGGTGTTCAGCAATTTACTAATTTTACTTGATGAGCTTCATAAAAGTTGTAGGCCATTATGTAAGCCTCACATTTAGTCTCTGGATGAATTCCACATCTTTGCAGCCATGTTGCCAAGTTGCTTCTTAGGTGTTTCCCGTTATTTGTAGGATTGGAACTTGCTTTCTTTTCTGATGGGTTGGGTGGGGTCTATTAGGATAAGATAGGACTCAACAAATTGTAGTGGCACATGCTAATTTAACTTGAACTATTGACTTGATTTTTATGCCCTTTTTATTTGTTTTATATGTTAAGAAAAGATGGTGGATGGAGGTGTAACTTTTTTAACATGGGAAATTGTATGCTACTGACAGACCTAGTAATCTTAGTTACTATCTTATTGACCACAATGCTAAGTGAACCTGAGAAGGTTCAGTTCTAGATGACACATACTAAATCTAATGAAAGGAATTGTGTAAAATCCACCGCAAAAGTAACACTACATGGTCAATGAAAGGACAGGAATCATTTCTCAAAACTGCACCATACTACCTCCCCAGATCACCTAGAACAAAACTAGAAACAAGCAAGGTTCAAATCACCTAAAAATCTCAACCCAAATTTGGTGCATTTTATCATTCCCCTAGGATTGTTTGGATAACAAGTCACCAAAGAAGTGGCAAAGTGGATGCCCATCTCACTTCTAGAATTTGGCAAGAGGGAAGGTGCTTCCCTCCTGAATCAGTAGACAATGTCACTTTGCCATTTCCTCTTCTCAACCAAGGAAGTAGCCAAGAAGTTGTATGAAAAGTGATAATTTATGATTCTTAAATCTCATCTAGACAATAAAAACAAGTGTTGGAATATCAGTTCCATCACACTTCCATTATTCATCTGAATAACCTGAAAGGTAGGAGGAAACAAGTAGAAAGTATAATTAGTTTCCATTTCGTTATATGTTCGGTAGATGGAAACTAGGTTAGAAAACTTGTACGATCCTCCAAGAAAATGGAAACTAGTCCCCATTTTAGTTTACATCAAAAAATGTTGAAAGTCATGGAAACTAGCATGCAAGGGAAGAACCACCTTGAGGGCTAAGGTGGCCTCCAGCCCACCCCAAACCTTTTTTTTTCATATGAGTTAGTCCACACCCCAGCCCACCCTAGTTCAAAATACCCTTGCTAGCATGATGCAATTATGACTCTCCTTTTTGTTATTCTTTTTGTCTAGGAATAGAACATCCACTATTTTGACCCTCTATGTTTTGTATTATTAACTTAACGTGCTATCATTGCATGCTTGTTTCTATCTTCTAGTTTTCAAGAAACAAACAAATTTTTTTAATTGGAAACTTAGTTTCCTTGGGGTCTGCTTGGATTGAGGGTGAAGAGAATTAAATGAAAGAAAGTTAAGTGAGAGAAAAAAATTATGCATGGTTTGAGGGTGTGGGTTTGGGAGGGAGAGTCATAGAGGGTTAAGTGAGGGTTTGTTTAACCTTCTTTTGTTTATTTTTTTAACCCTCCAGATCGAGGGGTTAACAAGAAAAAATGAGGGATTTTGCTTAAAAAGTCATAAATACTCATTGTTTGCAATATAAAATATCGTGTCCTTATCTTTCATTTTCTTGCTTTCAACATGTTCCGTCTTCCTGACTTTCAACCTGTTGTCGTTCAAGTGCGTCGTCTCTTCTCCGTTTCTCTTATTACTCATAGTTGAAAATTATAAAAAAAACCCAACGGATATGCTTTTGATGCAAGAGTTGATAACCACCAGGGGCAGATTTACATAGAGTCCAAGGGGGGCCACGGTCCCCCCAATATTTAAATAATTATTATTATTATTAGATTTTTTTTTTTTGCAATTTTAACTATATATATATATATATATATATATATATATATATATATATATATATATTAGTTTAACCCTTTATTGCACAAAGAATAAGTTGGCTCTAGTTGGCACTTTGTGCTTTTTAATGAAAGACATCAGTTCGAATTTCATCTTTCTTGAAAGTTTTATGTTTTGCTTCCTCTTTTATATAATTTTTGTTATTGAAGTTCAATTAACATGCCAACTCTTTTTTTAATATGTGGTACCCCGGCCTCCCCAAAATTTTAATCCTGGCTCCGTTCCTGATGACCACATATATTTAATGCATCAAAAAACCGTCCAGGTACGTCAAAAAATTGGAGGAGAGATAGTTGATGACCACATATATTTAATGCATAAGAAAACGTCCAGGTGTCTCAAAAATTGGAGGGAAGATAATTGATGACCACATATATTTTATGTATCAGTTGAGTTGATGACCACATATACTTTATACAATTTTATGCCACATTTAATAAGGATATTTTGGTAACTATTTTATTTTAAATAATCCTCCTCTCACTCAAAACCTCCAATCCAAACAAAAGTTATTAAACACATCCATTAACTCTCCCTTCAATCCAAATAAGATTATATGTATGGACTCTCCTCCCCTTCACTTAACCCCACTTAACTATGTTTTTTCCCCCTTAATCCAAGCAGACCCTTTTAGGTTTCTTACCCTTTCTTCAAACCAACAGAAACTAAGTTTATCAGTTTCGAAAATTTTCCATTTGCCAAGCAGGCGGCGGAAGATTTAGCCCTCTCAGGGACACCCAAACCAGTAATGCAAGATTGCAAATCCAAGAAGTGTTCTTAGCACTTTCAGTACTTCTTGCTGACCAAATAGCTAAAACAAGCAAGGCCTCCTTTTTTTAAGATTGTTCAACAACAAAATTGTTGAAAACCAACAAATTTCCCAGCCCACTTGCTCCAAAGGTAAGCTCACCTAAAAACTACATCAGGATCATCCAAGAAATTCCCGAATTTAGCTCATCAAGAACCCACGTCAATAATCATCTAAAAAGTAAATGAAAGTATAATTGAAAAAATAGAGAGAGAACTGAGTTAATGACCAACCTCCATCTCCATTAGAATTGAGTTAAATGACACAAAAGAGAGAGACAGCAGCAACGGAGAGAGAGAGGGGCAGCCAAGTTTGACCTTTTATATTTCTCAGGGTCTCTCACCCTTTCAAAACGCCTCAAATACTTGTATTAACTCACACCCTCTCTCTCTCTCTCTCTCTATATATACTAGTCTACATGCACGTACTTTGTACGTATTTTAATTAGAATATTATAAGGTCAGTTGTTGCATTTTTCGTCTTTTTTCATGTGATTATTCATGTGTGTGTGTTTTCTTTTTACAATGCCAAGATATTCAAAGTATATTATTTTTACCATTGGAACATAAAAAGTTGTATGGTAAAAGAAAACTTGCATGCAAACTTTATTGCTTTGACTCATAAACATAAATGACATGCAATTTGACATAATAACATCATGTTTATAATATACTCGAGGGTATTTTAGGAATTCAAAAGTTTCACCACCAACTTTTCCTATTATATAGTAGAATAGATATATATATATATACCCCTGACCACCCCCACCCTCCACCCCCACCGCGCCACCCCCAACATTATTTATAGAGAAATTTTGACTTAAACCCCCCCTAATTTATCCCAATTCACGGTGCATCCTACAGTTTTGCAAAAATGTACAGTACCCTCAACTTTGGACGGAATCCATCATTTTTTTGGACCAAAATGTCATTGTCTTTTTCCTCTTTCCTCTCCTCTCACCCCCCCCCCCCACCCCCCCCCCCCCCCCCCGCGACCACCGCCCCCGCTCCCCCCTCCCCGCCTCCGCTGTGCGCTCTCCCCTCCCCTTCGCCGCTCCCCCCTCCCCGCCACCGCCTCCGTTCCTCCCCTCCCCGCCTCCGACGGCAGCGGCGGCAGCAGAACGGCGGAGGCGGGGGGTCTCCCCCCCCTCCCCGCTTCCGGCAGCAGCAGCAACGGCAGCAGCATGACGGAGGCGGGGAGGGGGGAGAGGAGCGGTGGCCGCGGGGGGGGGGGGGGGGGGGGAAGGGGTGGAGGGGGGGAGGGGAGAGTGGGTGAGAAGAAAGAGGAAAGAAGGCAGGGGCATTTTGGTCAAAAAATATTGACGGATTTCGTCCAAAGTGGGGGGTACTATATATTTTTGTAAAACTGTGGGATGCACCGTGAATTGGGATAAATCAAGTAGGGGGTAAGTCAAAATTTTCTCTTATTTATATGATTACATAAAAACATTCATCATCATACGCACGCACTCCAAGATGAATACTAGAGATGGTTGTTAGAACATCATTAGTAAGGCTCAACCCATTTTCTAGATTCTAGATTTAGAATACAGGAGCTCATTTTGTAGAATAGTAAAGTTCATCCTAAGTTTCAATTTCTAGATTTTCAGGTCCAACCCACGCACAGGACCTATAGGTTGGGCCTGAGAAGTTCTACATTCAGAATGTAGAAAATCATTTTGAAAAATAGTAGTTCCCAATTTGGAACCCAATTCTAAATTTACATTATTTTTTCCAACATTAATGTTTGACCACATAATCTTTGGGACCAAAGCTCATTTTATCATTTTCTATTATTCTTATACAAGCCCAATCCATTCTACATTTACCTTCTTTTTAAAATGTTGGACCTCAAGCTGAAATTTTGAGCACCAACTACTAATGATGCTCTTATTTAGGATTCCGATCCACTTAAGGGGCTGTTTGGATAGCGGTAATTTATCGAAAATGATAAAGTGACACTTGCAGTATGTTGACTTGCAGTGCACTTGCAGCATGTATGACTTTTCAAAATGTGTTTGGATACAATATTTTTGTCTCCTACAAGTGAGTGAAAGGAGTTTGATTGTTTGGATGGTTATTAAAAATGGAAAAAGATGACTTCGGCTGTTTGGACAATTGTTGAAAGTGGAGGTTGAAAGTGATAAAAAATATATATTAAATATTAAATTAAAAAACTAAATTCCCGTAATTAAACAAATTAAACTAAATAAATTAAATAAATTAAACATTTTTAATAGACAAATTAAACCAAATTAATTAAACAAATATCTAATATATATCTCTCATATTTTCTCTCTCTCTCTCTATCTTTATTTATTATATACTCTTCTTCTTCTTCCCCCAACTGTCTCCTCTCTCTACCGCCTCCTCCGCCACTGTCTCCTTTCTCCATCGCCTCCTCCACTATATCCTCTCTCCACCGCCTCCTCCTATTCCTCCTCCATCCACCGCCTCATCCCTAGTCCTCCTCGACAAGCTCATCCGAAAGCCACCCTCTTATCGACGAGAGCTACAACCGAGCTCGCTCGTCGGTGACGTCGAAGCCGTCGACGACAGGCGCTCAGATCCGGCAGGGTCGACTATCGCCGCTCAAATCCTGTTCGTCTCGAGACATCCGACGAGGACCTGTGCGGAGGAGGTGAAAAAGCGGGCAAGGACGAGGGCGGTGCGAGTAGGAGGCGTCGGCCAGAAGCAGCTCCAGCCCTGCCAGCCTCCGCATCGTTTGTTGTGACCCACCGGAGGGCAAATCACTCCCCACCACTTGTAGTGCACTTCCCTTTTTTTTGGTTGCAAGTGCTATGTAGAAAAAGGAGGGGGGACATGTACTGTACAACAACTGTGATTCTCCACTTTCACTGCAGTTGCAGCCGCGAACCAAATAGTAAAACTCGATGGAGCTACCGCAGTTACAGCAAAAAGTGCCCACTTGCAACCAGTTGTTGTGATCCAAACAGCCCCTAAGTGAAGAGTTCACTTCATTAAATCTGATTTTATTTTATTTTTCTACTTATACATTCTCATATATGATCTCAACTCTCTCCTTAAATCTCTATATCGCTATTTTCTGTTTTACTTAGACACAAAATATATCATATGGTTGCTGAGATCAGGATAAAGATAAAAAAAAATAGTATCACAAGTCTTATTCTCGATTGGTCAAGACAAAATTAAATAATCCAATCTCACAATTTTTATAATACAAAACTAAATAACCCAAATCACACAACTCTTACATATTTTCATTTAGTTTTAGGGTCATGTATAATATTCAAAATTTACATTTAGGTCGATATTTTGGACGGTCAACCAAGTCAACCATTAGGTCGATACCTAAACTATTCTGGATATTACAGTCAAAGCCGTCTGGTTCAATTGGTCAGCATGTGAAGACATAGCGGATGCTAGATGGGTGGGTTCGGTCTCACGAAAAAGCGAAAAAAGCATTTTATTTCCTTAAATTTTGCTGGGAGTTATATATATATATATATATATATATATATATATATATATATAATATATATATATATATATATATATATATATAATATATATATATATATATATATATATATATATATATATATATATATATATATATATATATATATAATATATATATATATATATATATATATAATATATATATATATATATATATATATATATATATAATATATATATATATATATATATAATATATATATATATATATATATAGGGAGGGAGAGAGAGAGAGAGAGAGAGAGCAAGTGAGGACATAATGTTCTGTCTGGATGGTTCAAATTTAGAATACACGGAAATGCAAATTATTCCTTCTATTAATTAGGTTTCTCTTGTGCCAATCTTCTTCAGAATATAGAAAGAGTGTTTGGTGTCCTTTTTTTTAATCCATTATCAACTTTGAACTTTTTTATTTGGTTAATAAGTTTGGATTGTCGAATATCTTTTATTTAATATAACTTGACTTGTTTGGGCTAGATAATTTAGGTAATAATATGATGAAATTGGTTTTCTTAGGAACGGAATATGTCAATAATGGGTGAAAATTCAAAGAAAGAGAAGGCACAATAGACCATTGAGAACAATAAGCTCTTCATTGACTTGTGTCATCCCGCTCCCAAAATACTTGAAAAATACGAGAACGGACATGGCCAGCTACTCCGTACAAGGTATAAAAATGTCATACGACGGTCACGGCTATCTAGAAGACATGTGAGTGGACTATAACAGGCAATGACGTCAGTCCTAGGGCTAATAAATCCTAGTATCTCAATCCAACAACAACAAGTCACAAGTGTAAATCATACATGATAGTAAAAAGGGGTCCCAAAATACATGTCGTATATGATCATGAAGCTAATGAGTACAACAAAATGCGACACTAGCAAAGTAAAATATTACATAATCGCTATATCAGCCATGGTCTAATATATACAATCATAACTGCTCAATGTAATGAATAAACAAAAAAAAAAGGGCTAACACATACCCTGGCTAAAACCACAAAAGTTTAAGGATGACGACAAGTGGTATGGAGAAGGAACCCACTCGCGAGCTGCGGCTGCCACTGCGGTTCTACAGGTGTAAGCCATCCGACGGAAGATACGATAGATCCTCTGGCTACTCTAGTCGATCTGACCAAACAAAACCAGTGGGTTCATAACCCCAAGCAACAAGTACCACCAAGGAAGCCCAAGGTGAATGACCAAAACTCATAACCACAGCAAATATAGAAAATGGAGTAAAATAATAAGTACTGGTCGAGACTTGTGCGGTACTAATGCACGCATGTCGAGAAGTACAAGAAACGACTGAATAGAGGATCATAAAAATAAGTAAAGAGCGGGATAAAACGACGAGCGGTCAGAGGGCATCGGAACTACACTGGAGCAGGACTACAAATCGTAAACCAAACAAGGACCAGGGTTGGAGACCATTATCTGAGCAGGTCTTAGCACTCCAACCATGCCCGAAAGCAGAACCAATACAAGCGTAAAGATAAGACATGCAATAGTACACAGCCAAGCATCCCCTACGGTTTTCTACTTGTTAACTAGCTAGGGTTATCACAAGCCTTAATTACTAAATATGCAAGTGAGGAACTTCGCTACCACCTACACTGCAGGTATCTGGATCATCAAGGAGCGCTTATCGAGCTATGAGTAAACAACACAATATGAGCAACAACATGAGCATGAGCATTTAGCAATTAGCAGTATCTTGAGCATTAACTGGAAATATATAACATATACAACAAACTGGAAGTGCCGTAGCATACACGAGCTTGGTAGGTCATGGGCCCACGCCAATCGGGGTTGTCCATGCCTCTTGAGCCCTAAGCGATCGGAGTTGCTGGTAGTGCGACTATCCTCCCCTCCCAATATACTATGTGAGATTTACTAGTCAATTATCGTACGAGTTTTCTTTTCGATTCTCGAGTCGTGGACACTAGAGAATCGACCTAGCATGACGAGCCATGAGTATGAGCTTTTCACGAGTTGTCACTTGTAAGCTTATCGTATTTCACAACACGCGGTACAAAGGACAATGCTCACACTTGATTGCCCCATGCCAAAACGAAGTAGGTTAACATAGAAAGACAATCCACGGTGTCGCATAGGATATGCACTCGTTTCAAGCATGTATGTGAATGCTACAATATTCTAACATCTCACAAAATTATTACCTTTTGGTAGGAAATCAAATAATTGAAAAGATCTGCCTCATAGCAAAATTGGACGCATAGAAAATCTGCCTCAAAGCAAAATCCGACGCATAGAAAATCTGCCTTATAGAAAAATTCTACGCATAGAAAATCTGCCTCATAACAAAATATGATGCATAGAAAATCTACCGCATAGGCGAGACAAACAAGTGCATAACTACCATGCACATAGGAAGCCTATGTGCATAGCGTGCATGTTGTCAAAGGGGATATGCGACAAGTTTTCGTGGTCACTTAGCATTTCTGTCGCATTGCCAACTTGACACATAGAGGTCGTTGTCCCAAACAACAAGTTCAGCAAGAAAAGTTCTTGAAACTTGCCATGGTCATAACTTCTATCTAGAACTCGAAATCCAGCGAAACAAAAGTCAAAACTGCACGAAATTGAATTCTCTACAACATGAAAAATTTTATTTTTCGAAAATAATAACTTTTACTAGATAATTCTCTCATAATTATGTAAAACCCTACTTTTAAAATTTAGATCTAGGTCCAAAAATCCCTCAAATCCGAATATGGCAAACATTAAACTTGTAAGAATGCAAATGTACACATTATAGACTAGGAATATGTAAGAAAGAAAAATTAAAGAAACAAAAATCATGGCTTTCTCTATGGGGCAAGATGTACTTGCCTATGTTGGATTAGGGGAGAGGAAGAAAGAGTGAAATGAGTGAGGGGAGAGAGAGTGGTGAGGGCTATATGTATGGTGGGGGAAAACAATTCTTAGCCTTTGGATGAGCCAAGTCACCTATCCAAGCCACCGAAAGAAAACTAAGGGTCCAATGGTCCAAGGGTGAACCAGGTCATGAATCTATTCTACATACGGGTCCTAGTACGGGTCTATGGTAATAGCCAATGGTTATTATACAAGTTCAGGGTAGTCTCACATGTAAAATAAATCCACTACTCAAAACTCGAAACCAGAAATACGAAACACGAAATATAAAGCTTGATTTATGATAAAATTTTAAATACCAATTTTTTTAGAAATACGAAATCCAGGAACGAATGTGACAACTCTACCCCTTAGAAAAATTTCGTCCTCGAAATTTTACTAAAGCTAGTTGAGTTAGACTAACACTCTAGAAATCTCAAAAATCAAATCATTTACCGAAAAAAAAATACATAGACAGATAGATGTTATAGAAATAGAATTAAGTAAAGTGCAGGAAAAATTAATTAAATGCAGACCTATAATATAAGGAAAGGAACAACAATGAGGTATACGAAGAAATATACCCCTGAATCAGCTAAGTAGGAATCGTTCTTGCTGGCCTACACTGACTCACAAAGTAAATAAGGGTCAAGTCTCGAGTCAAATCGGTACCAATGTCTTGGTCGATAGCATGATTCTGGTCCAGGATGTACCTTCGTAGTCGGGACACATGATAATTATCACGTATCACGAGTTACGAAAGCGGAAGATTGGGACGAGAAACTCGCCTTCACCCGCCGAATAAGTCGAGTCAACCTTTGCACTCTGAGTATAAGTGAAATACAAGGTTGTCGACAAGAACCCAAGATAAGATAAACTGAAAGGAGGCTTGCAAAATAGGGACAAATCTGTCACATAACAAAATCTGACGCATAGTAAAATATAATGCATAGAAAATCTGACCTCATAGCAAAATCTGACATAAAATCTGTCCTATAGCAAAATCTGTCGCATAGCAAAATCTGTCGCATAGTAAAATCTGACGCATAGCAAAATCTGACGCATAAAGACTCTCATTAAATAAGGCTAGGGCCTCAGAAGTAGGAGGAGGAACAACAGTAGGAGCAGCAACATCAGGAGGAGGTGGTGCATGAACATCAAGTTGGACATTCTCATCACCGGCCTCATCAGGATATGGAGCAATATGAGGAGGTCGGGTCCTACGGGCTCGAAGGAGGTAGGATGGTATGTTGTCAAAGGGACATGAGTCTAAAGGAATGTCAAACCTATAAAAGATGATCGGTAGATACATAGCATATAGTAGGTTGCACCGTCTCTTACGACAGTTTACCATAGCTGAAATCATTATCTTCGGGAGACTAAAAGGAATACCAAAATGAATGTGGTAAAGAGCTGATATCTCAAAGTACCTAATTTCGTCAGTAGATCCCATCTTAGGTAGAATAGCTGAAAGGATGATGCGATGCAGCTCATAGAAGTATTGGTTCAGATATTTAAACATCAAGCGTCCTGGAGGTCTAGGAAACGGATCACACATGGTATTCTTAAAGGATTCTAGAGTCATGTCATTACCAAAATTGACTTTGGTGATGTCGACGAAAGCATTGCCAGTATTGGAAATTTGGAGCATCTCACTTAGGTCATCATCATTAAACTCAATATCGATACTGCAGATAGATGAGTAGATAATGCCATGAGTGTGTTACAAATTGTAATAAAACATGCGTATAGCATTGGAATAAATTGGATTAGCAATTTGAACAAGATTATGAAGTCCTAGTGCGGTAAGAGTAGCTAAATAATCCAGAAAAATAGTAAAACTAATGACATTATCGGGAAAAATATTTTTCTTTTGGAAATCATCGAACCATGCATTATAAACTTCTAGGTTTCTAAATAATGAACTATTGAAATCATCCTCATCAGGTGGAGAAGGACTACGTAGAGACTCAAAAGGATTTTGAGATGGATTTGAAGATGAAGCTTCATCCATTCTCCTCTTTTTCTTGGAAGATTACTTAGGTGCCATAGAAAAAATAAAGATAGTAAGAGATTATACCTCAAAAGAATGTTGAAAATTGGAAAAGAATCCTGAAATAAGCAAATCCTTGATCTTGGAGATGGAAACCCTAAAATATATAAAATTTAGGGTTATGGTTTGGAGATCTAGGGTTTGGAAAAAGTTTTTGGAGGAGGGGTGTCGACTGCTCTCAGGTAGAATTAGGTTTTGTCTGAAGAGAAGGGAACTTAAAAATATGGGGCCTGCTCTCGATTTGACCTCATACATAGGGACCAAGTTTGGGCCGAACTCGGGCAGAGTTTGGTTTGAGTTTGGTCTCCTGGTATCTAGGTTAGCATATGTTAAATTATGTATATAAAATGAAAGATAAACTTCATACAAATATTAATAGATCTCAACTATCTTGGGTTAGCTGTAGGGGCCGAATCTCAGCTAGCGGTAGTCCGAAGGCTAGTGCACTATGTTACTTTAGGCTATTTACACCTGTATGGCCGAAGGACCATTTTGACTTGTACCCAAAATAATTTTGATTAAATAAAATTGTTGAATTAATATCAAGTCATTTACCGGACATAATTCATTATGCTTCCGAGACGATATCAAGAATACCTAACTCGCGACGAATAAAATTGAAGCGGTCCTCGGCCAATGGTTTTGTAAAAATATTTGCTAGTTGATGACTTGTGTCAATAAATTCTAGACAAATATCTCCGTGTTGTTGATGATCACGAAGAAAATGATGACACATTTCTATATGTTTAGTGCGTGAATGACATACCGGGTTCTTAGTCAAATTAATTGTGCTAGTGTTGTCACAGAAAATAGGAATATTATTAAAATGCATATTATAGTCTTATAGGGTTTGCTTCATCCACAAATTTGAGTACAACAATGACCGGCAGCGATATACTCAGCTTCAGTCGTTGATAATGCAACATAATTTTGCTTTTTGCTAAACCAAGAGACTAAAGCTTTTCCTATGAAATGACACGTACCGTTGGTACTTTTACGGTCTACTTTGCATCTGGCAAAATCTGTATCAGATTAATCGATTATGTCAAATAATTTATTTTTGGATACCACAAGCCGATGGTAGAAGTTCCTTTAAGGTATCGAATGATACGTTTAACTGTGCATAGGCGTGATTCCTTAGGATTGGCTTGATATCTAGCATATGTTGAACATTATATCAGGACGACTAGTAGTTAAGTACAGTAAACTATCAATCATACCTTGATACTTACGTTGGTCGACATGTTTGCTGCTTTCATCAATGTCAAGCTTGGTTGGGGGTAGCCATTGGAGTTCCGATAGACTTTGCATTGTCGAAGTCGAACTTCTGTAGCAACTCCTTCGTATACTTTGCTTGATTGATGAAGGTCCCTTGTGAAGTTTGTCTGATTTACAGTCTGAGAAAGTAGTTGAGCTCTCCATCATGCTCATCTCAAACTCATTATGCATACACTTAGCAAACTCTTGACAGAGTACCTCATTAGTTGAACCAAAAATAATATCATCTATGTATATTTATCATCATTAAAGAATTTGATAAATAAAGTAGTGTCTACTTTCCCTTTAGAAAAACCATTTTCTAGTAAAAAGGTACTTAGACTATCATACAAAGTTCTAGGTTCTTGTTTGAGTCCATACAATGCCTTTCTTAACTTGAAAATGTGATCAAAAAATTTAAAATCTTTAAAACTAGGAGGCTGTTTTACAAAAATTCTTATTTTATAAAGCCATCCAGAAAAGCACTTTTGACATCCATTTGAAACAATTTAAAATCGTGAAAACATGCATACGAATAAAGCATACGAATGAATTCTAGTCTAGCAACAGGAGCATAGGTCTCATCATAATCAATTCATTCTTCTTGATTATAATCCTGAACAACTAGACGTCCTTTGTTGCGAACGACTTGTCCATCCTCATTTAGTTTATTTCGGAATACTCATTTGGTATCAATTATATAATGACCAATAGGCTTAGGAACGAGTTTCCAAACTTGATTCCTCTCAAATTAGTTTAATTCCTCTTGCGTGGCATAAATCCAAAATTCATCATCAAATGCATCTACTACTGACTTAGGTTCTATTTGTGAAATAAATGCAATACTTACAGCTACATCCTTAGCAGAAGAACGGGTACTTACACCTTTTGATACATTACCTATTATCAACGTTTCTGGATGGTCTGACATGAATCTCATCTTCTTTGGCAGACTCTCCAGATAACTGATTCCTGTGTCAGTATCTTTAGGTACTTTGCTCGATGTTTTTCCTAAGTCCTCGTCATCACTGTCACTTGGCAATTTGTCACGCCCCGGTTCCCAGAATGACACGAGGCACGTGATACTTCTCCCCAGGCTACACAACTGTACAATGAGTACCGAAATGTACCCTACGATTGTCGCCTGTAAGGTCCGGGATAGGCATAGATAAAGGAATAATCACAGAATTCTACAATTACATAACATTCATTTATCCAGAAATATTACATATTTGGTCTAGAATTCATCAAAACACATATTTAATTCACTGTCTTCAAACACATGATTGGTTCATAGTCTTCAACACATAATTTACATAATTGAAAATATTATCAAAATGAAACTACATTTCATCCGTTCCACTTCATTCATAGAGATCATCCTCAGTGTACGCCTGATCCACATCATGATCTTCTTCAGTCCCTAGTGAACAAAACTAGGTCGTCAATACGATGAGCAAGCCCTCAGTCAAAGGAGTAGTATGAATACGTAATAATAAGACAAGTGAACAAGATTTAGTATCTAGAGCAATTAAACTCATACCTTGATATTAATCAAAAGAATAAGAGATTCTCCATTTAATGTCACAAGGACACGACAAGATCTTCCTAGACCTAAATGCAATTTAGAGAAACTTCTGGATCACACACACTCGCCTAGCATCTCAACAATAACCCCATTTGCCCGGGATCAGGCTCGTACAAAACGGGTTGGTGCTTAGATTCTCCAGCCGTCTGTACTATCACATATTGATGTGATTACAAGCAAGATAACATCATGAGTGATTTCCGAATCATCTGGGTCGAGTCATCGCATCATGCGTTATAATCAAGAAGTTCGTATGACTTGGACTTTTCCAAGAATATCGAACCCATTCATTAGAGAGCTGAGCTGAACTCAGGGCCTGGATATCTAATAAATTAACAAATATTCTGAGCTGAAACTCAGGGTAATATGCAAATGGATAGCTGAGCTGAAACTCAGGGCCTGGATGTCCAATTGCGATCAAGAAAGTGAGCTAAGCCTCACCCCGGATATTCGTACGGCCGCACGAACACCGTATCAGGGACTGATCAGTACGAAAATGGAAAATAATATTGCTAAGAAGTCAGCCGGGTGTGATCCAACGGTTTCTCTCCCCAAAACCCATGCAACCTATTCTAAACATTTAGACTTCAAAGAAACTATCTCCCAAACGGGAGTCCTAGAAGTCAAGTTGCTTTCAAATATTGGTTTCGTCTTTTCCAAAACTAAAGTAGTCCGAGAAATGTTGGAACCAAGATAAAATTTCAAGATATTCAATTGGACATGATTCCAAAAATCCCTCCGATATTATAGGTCGGAGATGGATGGTTCAAGTAGTCTAGAACTAGAGTCAAAATTTCTAAGATATCCGAGTTTGTCGAAAAATAGACTAACTCTAGAAATTCTCAAAAATTTCGGCAGAGTCTCCTTTGTATTTACTGACCCGAAAACATTCCAGAACATATAAATACAAGGAAAATAATAAATAGGCACGTCGACCCCTTCGGTGGAGCAACCCTCAACACCGGCAACACGCAAATATAATATCGGGTACGCCGACCCCTTCGGTGGAGCAACCCTCAACACCGGCAACACGCATATACGTAAAGCTATGCAAAATAAAGCTTTCTTAACTAGCAGGTAAGGGAGCGTGCAATTATTCTTGGTTTGCAAGGCTTTAACAAAATGCTAAGCATGTCAAGAACAATAACGAGTTTGTTTAGTAATAAAAAAGATTTTAGGGAACTACTATGGACTAGATATTGTATTTAACTCATCAAGAATATAGAAAAGTAATCTAAGACATGTAAAATTAGCACGTAGCTACCATAGTAGACCGGTATACAAAATTCTCAAGTTAAACCATGTTTTCAAGGTCAAAAAGGTGATTTTAAGCCTAATTAAAAATTCTGGACAGATTTGAACATTATGCTAAAAATAAGTAATAATCATCCTACCTCAAGGTTAATTTAAGGCATCCCTAAGTATACTTGAAATCATACTAATAGTGGATTAGTCCATAACACGTGAAATCTATCTATAATGTGACTTGTAGGGTGGTTAATTGGTTTTAACTTCACTTTCAATGAAAAGAGAAATATTGGTATGTCAAAATGAATATCTAAGTAGTAGTGCAACGTACTCTCGTTCCTAAGGTCGATTTACAGTCCATGAGTGCAACACACTAGTCCAAGAATTATGTCACCAAAATCACGTATGTATCCGGGTGCCAAAATAATTATTTTTCTAGGTTAATAAAGTGAAAATTACTCTAATTAAGCATTAATTAATTTCTGGACAGAATTGAATTAATATAAATAAATGTCAAATAATTCCATGAAACTTAGTTTGAAGATATTTAGATGCACTATTGTGCAAAACCACCATGTTGGGTCAACTTCTTATTGAAATTAGTATGCATGTGTATATTAGTATGCATATATATATATATATATATATATATATATAAATCAATGTTTATAATAGAACAACTACATACTTAAAAAAAAATTATCGGAAGTGTCCTTCTTTTTCATGATGTGTCCAACATCGTGTCCAATTCACACATTTATGTACAAACACATTCATAAGTGAATTCTAGCAAACTATTCCTAACACTCACATTTGTAATTTCACAAAATTGGATTTTGTTCATGAATTAATGAAATTCCAGAAATATATATTTATATATATACTATAACACTCAAGAAGTAAATTTAGAAAACCAATTATCAAGAGAAAGGAGTAAGAGGGCTTGCCTTGGCTTTGTGGTCAATCTCCCCTCTAGAAAAATTTCTTCAAAACCCAAATTAGAAACCTAGGGCACAAATTGGAATTGGGTTAAAGTTACAAAACCTAGAATTAAAAAGAAAATGGGAAAGGAATTGGAAGAAAGGAAGAGGAAGAAGAATGAGAAGATGAAGAAGGGGGGAGGGGGTCGGCCGGTGGCCGACCGGCCGGCGGCGGCGCCCGCCCGCAAGCAGCCGCGCAGCAGCAGCAGTAGCAGTTAGCGGTAGTAGCAGTAGCAGTAACAGCTGCAAGAGCAGCATAAGGTGAAGGGGGTGAGGAGAAGAAGATGAGAAGAAGAAGAAGAATTAGTGAGAGGGAGGAGAGGGCTTACCAGGAAGAGGAAGGAGAAGAGAATGGTTTTCTCTCCCTTATTCTTCATGTTTTAAGAGAGATTAAAAAAATTAGGAAATACCTAAAATGCCCTCTAAGACTTGTCATGAGGCATGAGTGCCAAATGGCACTCATCCATGCATGTTTGACACTCAAGCATGTTGTGAGAAATGCAAAAATAAACTTTGCATGAGGGAGGATTTGGAAAAATTCTAATTTATTCCTTTACACTATATAAATTTTTTTTTTGAGAAATAATTTATAGGAAAATAATTTTTTTTTTGAATGGTTGAAAATTAATTAAAATACCAATGATAAAAATAGAAATTTAAGGTTATGACACCATTGATTGTTAAATTCATCAAAAGTAAGATTAATCGGATCTTCAACAACTAATGACCTCTTATTAAAAATCCTATAGCCTTTACTCTTAGCAACATATCTAAAAAATATTCCTTCATATGCCTTAGAGTCGGACTTTTCCAACTTATCATTGGTTTTCAAAATAAAACAGCGACATCCAAAAACTTTAAAATATGAAATATTGGGAATACAATTAAACCACATTTCATGAGGAGTCTTTTTGGATATAGCTCGAATGAGAACCCTATTTAAAATATGGCAAGCTGTACCTACAGCTCCAGCCTAAAAATATTTTGAAAGATTATACTGGTTAAGCATAACTCTAGCTATTTCATTGAGAGTTCTATTCTTTCTCTCCATAGCACTATTTTGTTGGGGAGTCCTAGGACAAGAAAATTCATAAAAATAACCATTCAAGTCGCAGAACTTTTTGAAATCATAATTTTCAAATTTGCCTCAATGATCATTTCAGATATGAGTAATCATGAAGCCTTTTTCGTTTTGAACATTTTTACAGAAAATTTTAAATTCAAAAAGTGCATCATTTTTATTTGATAAAAAGAAAATCCAACTGTAAAAAGAAAAATCATCAACGAGAACAAAAACGTAGAGTTTTCCACCAAGACTTGAGACTTTAGTTGGTCCAAATAAATCTATAGATAATAATTTCACGGGTCTTGAAGTACTTACAACATTTATGGATTTAAATGATGACCTAGTTGCTTTGTTTTTCTCGCAATCAGAACATACCATGTCTTTCCTGAACGAAATTTCAGGTAATCCTTTTACCAATTTTTTTATTGATAGCCTTGATATGGTATCCATATTTGCATGTCCTAGTCTCATGTGCCATAGCTTGCTTTCATCTTTGTTATCTACAAGGCACTTGCCTACATTATTAGTACTATCTGATAGATAGAAAACATATATATTATCCCCCTTTATACCTTCATAAACTAAATCCCCAGTAGTCATATCATATATAGAGCACTTATCTTTCACGAAGTCAATGCCATAACCATTATCAACAAGATGACTTATATTAGTAGGTTATGTTTTAACTCTGTGACCAGACAAACGTCTTTAATGACTGGGTAAGGAGACATACCAACAATACCGATACCTATTATATAACCTCTCAGATTATTTTCAAAGGAGATATATCCTTCTATCTTCATCGATAGCGTAGCGAATAAAGATTTAACAACAGTCATATGCCACAAACATCTGCTATTGAGGATCATTTACTTCTAGCATGAGAGGGTTGGCCCACCTACAAATCGAGTAGATGTGACCTTTAGTACCCATTTCTTTAAGGGTCTGGATATATTAGTCTTAGGTATCCAGGCATATATGTTCATCTCAACTAGCTTTCTAACTCTACAAAACTTAGAAATGTGTCCATGTGAACCACAATATGTATAGGAAATTTGAGATCCAGTGCTTGGTGTCTGTTCGACGTAACAAAAGGTTGAACGAACTTTTTGCTTTATTGAACGTATAAGGTATCTGTGAACAAAGAAGAAAGTCCTAAATAGGATATTATAAGTACTGGAAGAAGAGGTTTCTGGGAAAGTGTGATGATGGAGATCGAGCACTGCAGTAGCTCCTTTACTCCGTTGACGATCCGACGATGAATCAACCTTGCTATGGCTCTCTGGCGCCTTTGATAGGACTCTGGGGTCACCGATCAAGAGGCTGTCTAGATGAGAAGATCCCTTGAAGATGGTTGGTTGGTTGGTTCTTTGGTTGATAGGTGGAGGAGGGTGGTCGACTCTTCGTGGATGGAGATCGCTGCTCCTTTAAAGGTTGTCGATTGTCAATGTTCCCTCTTTCTTTTTCTCCTCTTCTTGGTGGAAGAAGAACTTCTATTTATAGAGAACCGAGCACATATACGATGTGTATTAGGGTTCCTGAGATATGAAAGAATCTGTCGTCATTGTACGGTACGGGCTTCTGCGGTGCTGACATGTGGCGAACATCGAAATTCTCCTCAAACAAGATCTCTGGTGGTTATAAACATAACCGAAGGAGGTGACACGTGGCGCATGTCGATTTGCTTGCTCAGATACAGTCAAGTAAATCTTGGGATTTTATCTTAGATTTGGAGTCTAATTGATCCTCATCTAAGATTTAAATCAATCTGATATGATATCAATCATGATTTAGTACCAATCTTCTCTGTAAGAGGTGGTTTAAACAAACCAATTAGGGTGGACCCATGCTTCCTGCGCCTCTGGTGAGGACTAAGTGCTGCTATACTTCTGGGGCGACGAGTAGACCGTGCTTCTGGAGACGACGAAACCTTTATGCTTTCATACAACGAGTGGACTTGGCTTCGAATGACGACGAGACTTCTGTGCATATAGAGCAACTTATGAAGCTGTATTTCAGGCTACCAGAGTCACTGTGCTGTAGGCAACAATTAGGCTTATGCTTCAGGTTGACGAGTTTACTGTGCTTTTGGAGCGACAAGTTGACTTGCATTGGTTGCGATAGGAGTTCCCAAGTCTGTTGTAGAGAAGTGACTTAAGCTTCTGATCTGGAGCAGATGACTGTGCCATGGGAATGGAGATGGTGTAAGCATATCACCATCCTGTGCCTCATACGGATGCAGGTAAGTAGCTGCACCTCTGAACAGTGAAGGCGTTGGCTGCGAAAGGAAGGGTATGACACCCTTGCGCGTCTTATGATTGGCGCAGGCAGATAGCTGCACCTCTGGTGTGAAGACACTGGCTTCTGGAATAAAAGAAGGGAAGGGGGGCCTACCACCATCTTATTTCTGAGGTTGGCGCAGGCAGGTGGCTGCGTCTCTAGCTTGAAGGCTCTGGCTTCTTCAAAGTGCCGAGTTATTAATATGCTTCTGAGAGGCTACGCCCACAAGAATATCAAAACACACTTCGGTGGAGGTCAATCCTCCAGCATGTGTATCGAGAAGAAAGAAGGCTGCATTTCGATGAAGATTGCATCCCTTGTAGATCCCTCTAGGCTTCTGTCGAATCTGTACTAGATCCTTTGTAGAAGAATGGAATTAGTCCCTTATGTATGGTCTTGATGTGTCTGTACTAGACTTTGGTAGATATGACAATAAAGAGACTTCTCTCTATATCTTCTATTCTGTCTTTTTAGCACTGAGCCTGAGTCTTTTGCATCTTCTGTGTTGTGGCGAAGGGATGTCTTCAGTTGAATTTTTTTATGCTTCTACAAGATCCCCTTCAAAGTGTCCCGAACTTGAGTCAAGCTCGGGATACTTTTATAGTAACCTTAGAGGGGGGTGAATAGGGTCAAAGTAACTAATCAAGCACTTATCACAAGCTAATGGACAATTTAAAAATATAAGTGCAAGAGAAGAAGCAACAACAATACCAACACACGATATATCCTGGTATCCTCCCAAGGGGCACTCTAGTCCCAGAACTCTCTTCGGCTTTAATCCACTATTTGAGTAAATAGTTACACACGAGTTTGGATCCGAAGAACTCGTCAACTTCAATACGAGTTTGGATCCGAAGAACTTGCCAACTTCTTACACGAGAGATTTAGTCCGAAGGCCTCTCGGACTTCAACCGAGAGTTTGGATACGAAGACTCTCCAACTTCAACCGAGAGTTTGGATCCAAAGACTCTCCAACTTCAACCTTTCATAATAGGTTTTGATCTCCTTATACAACAAGATGAAGATCTTACTTTTCAACTCAATAACTCTAACACAATTTATGGATGGCAAATGAAAGCTTTATAGAGTTATTTGTGGATAGGCTTTGGTGGTTTAAAATTTTTTAGGCTCAAAGTATCAACCTTGAATGAAGGGGTTCAAGGCTATTTATAACCAAAGCATTGAAAAGAGCTCAAAGGCAACTTTTCAGTCAGCGATCGGTATACCGTCGGTACGAACCGGTATACCGTCGGAATACCGGTCTAGAATTGCAACGGCTAGAAATATAGCCGTTGGGATCATTAAATGTTCGAAATCCGACCGTTGGATTTTCAACGTTATTGAACCGGTATACCGTCGGTATAGATCAGTATTCCGTCGGTATGCCGATTTTGTAGACAGAAACTTTCTGTAAACAAAAATCAGTATATCGTCGGTAGAGATCGGTATACCATCCATATGCCGATTTTTATCCGAAAATGCTCCTGGGCTAATTTCTACCCTAACTTTCAGTTTTGCCATCAATTTCTTGTGTTTATAATTATTCCTAAGACTCATTACAGACTCCAGATATACTATAGCAGGTGCAGGCTTCTTCAGAGTCTTGAAATGATGATGGCATGGCATGGCTTTTTTTTTGATAGATGTTGGCTTCTTCCTTGACGTCAGCTGTCCAAAGATATCCAGTTTATGAAAACTGAATACCTTTCGAGGGCTTCACCTCCGAACTCCCGACGAAGGGCGCTGCCCCCTCGACCCCCGTCCGCTGACCGGGTAGCGGAACCCCCGAGTGCGTGGCTCCGGAGATGTCGTCGGGTGGTTCAGAGAAATCTTGTAGGATCCATCGTCTTTGGCCTACCATGATTTCTTCATTGCATATGTCCACATTAATCTTTCTTATTGTTTTTCTGCATGTACATATTGGACGAACAAAGCAATATACATGTAGCAAATATGATAAGATAAAGCATAGTAGGACAATGCTAAGTTTAAGTATAAAAGCTATAGTGATAGCATAAATATTAGTGATATCATAATATTAAACTTAACTGAATAACCATAATCAAAACATAGTTTTGATTTTGGTAACTTAATTAAATTTAAGATATATATAATAAAAACTCATATCACTAATTAGTAAAATAATAAGCACATATTACCAAAGGTATAAGTATAAGTAGAAATGCTATAGTGATAGTATGAAGATTAGTGATAATGAAATGCTGAACTTAACAGATTAACCATATTCAAAAATATGATACAATTATTGGGCCAACAACTTTGAACAGAAGCATGAACACGCGTCAGGACTGTATGAGTTAGGTGATGGCTGGTGTCACGCCTAGCTCTTAGCATTAATGGTCCCGAGTCATCATTTCAGAGCATGGGCTTCTGATGGCTTCTTGATATTGGAGCCTCTTGCATCTTTGCATGGATCATAAATCTCTTTAGCAGAGGAGGTTCATGTTCCTTTGGTCACTCGCAGTACTGCCATCTGTCATGGAGTAGAGCTTTAGCTTAACTTATAAGCCTCCTTCTGATCGATGTCTGGCTCGTACTTGGACTACGCAAACAGCCTACATAAAGGACTATTCTCCTTCAAGAGAAGACTCAGCTGCTTCAATAATGGCCTTTCTTGCTCGATGTTCGGCTCCTGACGACCCTAGAGTTTGCTTGAGGCGGCCGTCAGTGGCAAATCTTTTTATCCAAAGAAGCTGTAGTAGAACTACCATTGGATCTCGAGACGTCCCGCGTTCTGGATGTCGTGGGCGTCAATGGCGTCTCGGACCTCTGCTTCCTGGGTTAGGATTGCTTGCCATTTTGACCGAGGAATAGCGAGGCCTGCTGCTGTGGTTGCTCTCGTCGGCCAGCTGGGGAGATAGAGGAGTCATGTGCGGTCTTCATCCCCGGCTCGGGCCAGTAGCAGCTTCGGGCGGTGGCTTTCTTTTGACCAGGAAGTGATTGGCTCTGTCACCGCCTTGCCCGCGCTATTGAGAGCTTGTACCTTAATTTCAACTTTTTTGCTTCTGTGTATGTAACTACGAAGAGTCTGTAATAGGTCTTTATAGCCACATGTTTTATATGTAGAAGCTTTCTTACTCCCTTTGCTTTTACCTCCAGAATAAAGAGGGAATCTTCATAATAGATTTGCCTGACTAGAGGTAATATGGACGTGGTAGGCTTGATCCTTGCCGGGGTATAGAACAACAATCCAGAGGTAATATGGACGTGAACCATTTTCTAGACCGTCGGGATAATCATAGAATGGATGTGAGAAGAACGACTACTTAGAGGTAATATGGACATGGTAGTCGTGTCTTCCAAGCATAGAAGAGCAATCCAGAGGTAATGTGGACGTAGTGTGCTTCTTCTACTTGAGAGAATATATAGGAGGGAGAGCGAGAGATCCCCTTACCAGAGCTCATGGGCACCCTTTTCAGGGGATGTGGGTGCCTATGCTAGTTCTGTCTTCAGACGTAATACTTCTTTAGGAACTTATCATTGATGGGCATCATTAGCAAGTCTCTATTAGGATTGGCTAGCCGATAAGCACCGTTGGAGTACACCGTTTCTATGATGAACGGTCCTTCCCACTTGGGCTCAAACTTCCCTGTCGTCTTATGGGTCATCACCATCGGTCTTCGTACTACCAAGACGAGGTCGCCTACCTGGTAGGATCTTTCGCAGACCTTTTGTTGAAGGCCCCAGAGATGCGAGCTTGGTAAATCTCAATCCTTTGTTACACGAGCAAGCGCTTTTCATCCAACGCTTCTAACTCTTGTAACCGCCTGCACTGATTGTCTTCGACGGTTAACTGATTGGTGATCATGTTAGCAGACAACATCTTCTTAAGGACTTGACCCATGATGGTATCAGAGTCCCAAGTTGAGGAGTCAGAATAGTGTGAGTGCCTCATGACTTCTTCTTCTGAATCTTCTGAGGCGGTCGTAGGTGTAACATACTCCATCCCTCGACGAGTATGTTGGTAGTAGTTTTCAGCTTTTTCCTTTGGAGTGTGAATCCATATGGGAAGACACCGGCCTTTGCCATAATTGAGCCCCTTGTTGCTATTCAGGTCATAGCCCATCTTTTGGATAAGGTTTTTAGCCTACACCGTGTAGCATTAAAACTGTATTTTGTCGCTGTCAAGGTCTGGGTCTTCTGAAGTTATTCGCTACGGATGCTCCAGTCGACCGAATATGATGGGTTCCTCTTCTTTTTTCCTGGCTGGAACTACGAAGTAGGCGCCTCGGGAAGAGACAACTCGGCTCACATGGTTGGCAGTTGTCACTTGCATCTGTAGTTTACACAGAGAATTATCCAAGAAATACTTGGTATTCCAGCACGCGCCAGAGTAGTTCGATGACAACTTTTTGTTGATGAAGTGGGATATCTTGTCCTGAGGGATGACGCCGTTGAAAGAGTGGGCCTCTGTATCGGCGCAGACATAATCTTCTAGCTCTTCGTCAGTGAGGGCTAGAGCTGCCGTCGGAGAAGAAGGAGGACGCCTTCCTTTCAGCTTGACCATCAAGGGAATGGTGGTCGGATGCTCCTGCATCTTCATGGTCGGCCTTGGGGACCTTCGGGGTAACTTTATTCGTATAGGCTCCTGACCATCTTCCATCGTCACTGCAGGCGAAGGTGGAGCTTTGCCCCGAAGCTTAACAACAAGAGGCGCTGACGCCTTGGGAGGCCTCCCTTTCAGTCGAACCTTTAAAGGTTCTTCGGCCACTGCTACGCTTTCTGAAGCTTTCTCTGCCTCGTCGTCAGCATCATTGCTGTCATCATCCCAGGGGACTGACTTGTACAGATCAGCATCCATACAGTAGGCTTCAAGTCCTCGGAACGGATCGATATGAACGAACTCTATTTTGATAGTTCCGTCGCTGGCCACATATTTTTTACATTGATGTAGGGTGGAAGGAACAATCATGTACTCATGAATCCATGGTCGCCCCAGCAGCATGTTGTAATTTATGTCTGCATCAATGACATAGCAAGTCACTTCAGTGTGAAGGTCGCTGATCTGACATTTCAGGCAAATTTTGCCCAAGGACTCGCTCTTTCTTGCGTTGAAGCCACTGATTGTTGTGTTAGAGGCTGTCAACCGATGAATCGGAACCCCTAAAGTTTGAAGCAGGCTTCTTGGGATAATACTCAAAGAGGAACCTGGGTCGATGTGGATGCGATCGACCTTAATGGCACCGACATACCCCATATAGTACAGGGGGTGGTTGTGCCGGTTATTCTTTAGCAACATGTCTTGCTGGATAAAAGTGATACTGGGAATCACTTCGACCACGCTGTCACAATATGGACAAGCTGTAGGGTCCACTTTTGGTGGCTGTACCTGGGTGAGGAAGGACTCGGCATTCTGTAAAGCTTCACTGAGCGTATCTCGGGTCTTTAGAGAGGCGGAGGAGCTCAAAAAGTGACAATCTAGCCAGAGTATTAGCTAGCTACGCTAGAATATCGAAGTTGTAGGGCTTGATAGGCCTGATTGCCGGGTCCTTTCTGAGGGGTTTGTCGAAGCAAAACCTCCTTCTGTTTCTGCTTGTCTACGGTAGAGGCCCGGGATGTACCCGCCTCTGGTGCGTTAGGGATCTGAGGTGGACCTGCTCCTGATATATCTAGGACAGGGAGAGTATTTGGTGAAGACTCCTCCTGGTCTGGAGCCTGACTCTCCTCTTGCCTCTGTACCGAGCGGGTGGTCACCAAAGCATCGTCGATTGACGTCGAGACCATGCGGCATGTCGTACTTTTCTTCCCTTTGGCAGAAAGGGTCGTAGATGTCATCATGTCGGGGACCAAGTCAGGATGTATCCATATGACTTTGCCTCGAGGCATGGAGAACGGGACGAGCCCTTGAGCATTGTCCCATGCTGGCGGAAGGTTGACTACTTCCATCGTTGCCTTTGGAATAGGGATGACGCCATCTTGCACCTTTGTGGCTGGAAAACACCCGAACTGGAGAGTAACCATGTTGGCTGTGACGGTCTTTTCTTCTTAATCCGACGATATGAAATTGGCGTTAATAAGGCGCTAATTTTGCCCCTTCAACTTATAGCAGTCCTGTGTTGAGTGATGGACGTACTGGGGACAATGGCAGTACTTAGAATTGTCTACCTTTTCCACTTCATCAGGACGCCTGGGTGGCGGGATGGACAGTTTGTCACTCTTCGTAAGCATCTCGAAGAGTTCCAGTGTATCCTCGTCTTTGAAGGAGTATGTATCCCTCGGCCTCTGTGCTTCCACAAACTTGGGGTTCGCAGCTGCTGAACCTTTGGAGATGTTGACGGTCATGGCTTGCTTGCCTTTTTCGTCTTTAGGGTTGTTGCTGTACGAGCGTCTCCCCTTGTCTTCGGTCGTAGGAAAGTGTAGCCCCAAGAGCTGCACGTCCTAGGCTTTCCTTTGTGCGGCATCTGCCTCTGCAATGAAAGGTGTCCACTCCGTGCAGGGAGCACTGTGCCACAATTTTATAGCGGGCATCATGTTCTTGCGACAGGAGTCCATAAGCATAGGCTCGGGCATGTTGGGTGGTAATCTGAGGGCTGGCTGGCGGAAACGCTCGATGTATGTGCGGACATGCTCTTTCTCCCTCTGAACAATTTTTATGAGGGTCGACGTGGTCATATCCATGCCTCCTTTGTAGAATCGGTCCACGAACCAAGTCTTCAGGTCTTCAAATGATAAGACGCAGTCATCCGGAAGACTGCAGAACCACTCATAGGCTATCCCCTGCAGGGCTCCTATAAATTTGTTGGACATGAGGGTGTCATCCTTTGGCAGGTGCCCCGTTACTGAGGCAAAGTACCTCAAGTATTGTCGGGGAGACCCCTTCCCTTCATAAGGTGTAAGCGTCTGCAAATTATATTTGGGAGGATAGACGATGTTGTCCCACTCGACAGGGTATGACCGTCGGATTTCTATCTTTCGGAGCATTGCTTGCTTCTTCTTGGCATCATGACGAGCATACAGCTCCTTGATGGCCTGTTGTATCTCGGTCGGCATTGTGGAGCCTATAGCCGATGGAGTAGATGAGGATGGTCCTGTCTGATTGGCAGTAGGCAACCTGCTAGATTCATCATTGGTTGGCGGATCATACGCAGGTGTAGAGGCAGCGGGGTCCATAATACTCTTGAGGTCGATTATGACCGAAGATAGGGTCTTTATGGTGTCCGTCAGCGTATCTAACTTCGTCTCGAGGACTTCGATATGTCTGAGAGCTTCGTTGTTGTCTTCCTCATTATCGTCGGCCATGAAGACAGACCGAGTGTGAGGGTGACTCGAGCGAGCCGTGAATCCTTTACTTTTTGGCTCAGCCGTCTGAGTCTCGCTGTCCTGAGGATATACGTAAGATTGTGATCTTCTTTGGACTCAGTAAGGTTGCTACCCTTGGTCTGATGACTGGCTGCACCAATGGAGACATCCGTGTCGTATTGTGCCTCCTCAGATTGGAACACAAGGTTGTTGTGCATGGTAGGAGGTTGGCTACCCCAGTTTTTGACAAGGCACCCAATGCAGATTTGGAATGAGTGCCTTAGAACACACCTGCATCGGGTACCTTAGCTTTACTATTCTCTGACCTCCTCTTCGGTTAGCAACCGATATGGGAGGATTCTGGAAGGGCTTCTTAAAATCTCGGGAACCCTGTGCCGTGTAGCATGTGGCGATGCGGGGCTCGTCTTCTCTATGGCTCACCGACCACCTGTTAGGACTCTGGCGTGGAGTCGACATGGAATAAAGTCTCTGGAAGATGGAGCACCTGCTCGGCGATGGCGCAGCCGTCTGTTGACAACTGCAGTTGATGGTAATATGGGTACAAGAGTGCCTTGATTTAGGCACGTCATGTGCCACAGATTCTTCTTCCGCTTGGGAAGGGGTTGGATCTTCTGTTATAGCACTCCCATTGTACGTGCAGGGAAGCTGCATGTAAGCATGGTCAGAGCAGGTCTGGCGAGGAAGCCTCTTGTCCCCCCTGTAGGAATGCTGCTCGCGTGGCTCCCTTTCCGTAGGAAGTACCCCTGGTTTGGCTTACGCACAAGAGTACCCCAGCGGAAGGGAGATTTGACTGGTTGATGCATCGGAGTGTGAGAGCCAGTCCTGTATAGCTTTCCGTCGGCTGCACGTGTTACTATCAACACGGGCCTCTAGTCTGCCGTTGGTATCGCACGCTTGTTGTACGAAGCACGAGCTACCGGGGATCTCTTCCTGCTGCCTCCAGCGGGTGCGTAGTATTCAGAGTCCGCCGAAGGTTTACCTGAAGGAAAAGTGATTCTGTCCAAGACAGATCTCCTTGCCGGCAATACTCCCGTCGTGAGGGGTTGGATCGGTGTGCGCTTCCTTTGGCATCGTTCCTTCGTTATATCAACCATGGAACTACCATCTTCTTCGCCATGCTTTTCTGGGACGAGAATCGGGCGAGGGGATAAGGCTGTAGCACCCGGGATCTTCTTTGTAGCCTTGACATTGAGGGGGTCCTGAGACACAGTTCCTGCCATCTTGCTGCTGGCTATAGCCGCCTTAGGCTTCCAGACACATCGAGTCTTCTTCGGTTGTATGAACCGCTTTGAAGTCTTCGAATTTTCATCGGAGAGGAGATCTTCAAAAGCCTGCTGGTCGAAGCGTACAACCGACATTTCTTGAGAAGCTCCCATCAAGTTGTTATCAGATTGCGTTACCGCCTTCTCATTAGAGGAGAAGGTAGTCCCCAGCAGAGTCACCATTTTATTCGACGTAACAAAAGGTTGAACGAACATTTTGCTTTATTGAACGTATAAGGTATCTGTGTACAAAGAAGGAAGTCCTAAATAGGATATTCTAAGTACAGGGAGAAGAGGTTTCTGGGAAAGTGTGATGATAGAGATCGAACACTGCAGCGGCTACTTTACTCCAATGACGATCTGACGACGAATCAACCTTGCTATGGCTCTCTGGCGCCTTTGATAGGACTCTGGGGTCACCGATAAGAGACTGTCTGGATGAGAAGATCCCTTAAAGATGGTTGGTTGGTTGGTTCTTTGGTTGATAGGTGGAGGAGGGTGGTCGACTCTTCGTGGATGGAGATCGCTGCTCCTTTGAAGGTTGTCGATTGTCAATGTTCCCTCTTTCTTTTTCTCCTCTTCTTGGTAGAAGAAGAACTCCTTCTATTTATAGAGAATCGAGAACATATGCGATGTGCATTAGGGTTCCTGAGATATGAAAGAATCTACCGACATTGTACGGTACGAACTTCTGCGGCGCTGACATGTGGCAGATATCGAGATTTCCCTCAAACGAGATCTCTGGTGGTTATAAACATAACCGAAGGAGGTGACACGTGGCGCGTGCCGATTTGCTTGCTCTGATACAGTCGAGTAAATCTTGAGATTTCATCTTAGATTTGGAGTCTAATTGATCCTCATCTAAGATTTAAATCAATCTGATATGATATCAATTATGATTTAATCCCAATCTTCTCTACAAGAGGCGGTTTAAACAAACCAATTAGGGTAGACCCATGCTTCCTGCGCCTCTGGTGAGGACTAAGTGTTGTTGTGCTTCTGGGGCGACGAGTATACCATACTTCTGGAGACGACGGAACCTCTGTGCTTTCAGGTGACGAGTGGACTTGGCTTCGAATGACGATGAGACTTCTATTCATGTAGAGCAACTTATGAAGCTGTGTTTTAGGCTACCAGAGTCACTGTGTTGTAGGCGACAAGTAGGCTTGTGCTTCAGGTTGACGAGATTACTGTGCTTTTGGAGAGACAAGTTGACTTGCATTGGTTGCGATAGGAGTTCCCAAGTCTCTTATAGAGAAGTGACTTAAGCTTCTGATCCGGAGCAGATGACTGTGTCATAGGAATGGAGATGCTGTGAACATATCACCATCATGTACCTCATGCGGACGCAGGTAAGTAGCTGCGCCTCTGAATAGTGATGGTGTTGGCTGCGAAAGGAAAGGTATGACACCCTTGCGCATTTTGTGATTGGCGCAGGCAAATAGCTGCGCCTCTGGTGTGAAGACACTGGCTTCTGAAATAAATAAAGGGGAGGGGGGCTACCACCATCTTGTTTCTGAGGTTGGCGCAGGCAGGTGGCTGTTGAAAACACAGGTGTAGGCAACTCTAGAGGGGGGTGAATAGAGTTTGTGTCGATAATCACCAAATAAAAATTAACTCTATATCATCTCCACAAAATAACTATCAAGATAGTAAATAAATCAGAAGGAAATGCGGAAGTAAATAAAGATCAGAAGAGCATACGCAAACACAGCAGTTTTAACCTGGTTTCCCTCGTGGAGGACTAGTCCAGGCCTGAGAACTCTAGCTCAGGATTCAAATCCACTATTTGTGAAATAGTAGTTTACAACCCGTGCCTTTTCTTCAGAAGAGCACGTCAACTTCTTACAGAGGATCGCAGTGGCGATTTGCTTGGATTTTTCCAAGCGACTTGGAATTGTCCAAGTGACTTTTCTTTTCAACTCTTGCACAAAAACTTCTAGCTGAATCACACTTGAGCACCTTGGGACTTAGGAAGTTTTGTGGCTAGTAGATTGGAAGAGTAAGGCTCTTGACTATATAGGCTATGTAAGAGAAGAAGAATAGAAGAGTGGATGGTTTCAAATAAGAGAAACCAAGGCCTATTTATAGGAATCGGGACAAGCAGAATTCGGCCAGAATTCGGTATAAATAATTCAAATTTTTGGCCGTTGGACAGCTTGTAGCAAGCAGGCCCTAAAAATCAGGGTGCTGGAAATCAGGGGACAGAGTTCGGCCCGAACTCTGTGTGGAGGCAGAGTTCGGCCCGAACTCTGTGTGGAGGCAGAGTTCGGCCCGAACTCTGTCTCCAGCAGACAGAATTGGTCCATTGGGCTTTTGGACTTTGTGGAGCTTGGGCTTGGTTCAGGAATTGGTCTGTTTGAATGGTAGAGCTTGGAGAGATATGTCTAGGGGTTGAGATGACTCAGTGCGACTCAACGTACATATTCTCCTAGACTCAATAAATTGAAGATTACAGACTTAGAACAAGTAGAAAAACCAAGAGCCCTTTGATGACACATTTCTTCTGATATGTGAGCAGTCCTGAAGACGTCTTTTTTCTTGGCAGCAGTCGTCCAAAGATAAACAGATCTGGAAATCTGAATACCTTTCGGGGGCTTCACCCCCGAACCCCCGACGGGGGGCGCTGCCCCCTCGACCCCTGTCCGCTGACCGGGCAGCGGAACCCCCGATGCGAGGCCCCGGATAGGTCGCTAGGCGGTTCGGAGAAATCTTTTTGTATGACGCCGTCTTCGCTCCATCATTAATTCTTCATTGCCTATGTCCTGTTTGATCATGTTTGATCATGCTTACTGCATGTCTACAAATACATGTTAGGCCAGCAAAATATGTTGCAGTACGATAGAAGCATAGCAATATAATACAGGACAATTAGGACATTGCTAAGTTTAAGTAACAACATGATAGCATGTTAGGCCAACAAAATATGTTGCAGTACGATACAAGCATAGCAATATAATATAGGACAATTAGGACAATGCTAAGTTTAAGTAGCAACATGATAATGAGTATATGAGTATTAGTGACATCATTATGTTAAACTTAACTGATTAGCCATATTCAAAAACACAATATAATCATTGGGCCAATAGCTGTGCCTCTGGTTTGAAGGCTCTGGCTTCTTTAAAGTGCCGAATTATTGATATGCTTCTGAGAGACTGCGCCCACAAGAATATCAGAACACGCTTCGGTGGTGGTCAATCCTCCAACATATGTATCGAGAAGAAGGAAGGCTACGCTTCGATAAAGACTGCATCCCTTGTAGATCCCTCTAGGCTTCTGTCGAATCTGTACTAGATCCTTTGTAGAAGACAGAATTAGTCCCTTATGTATGGTCTTGATGTGTCTATACTAGACTTTGGTAGACATAACAATAAAGGGACTTCTCTCCATATCTTCTGTTTTGTCTTTTTAGCACTGAGCTTGAGTCTTTTGCATCTTCTGCGCTGTGGCGAAGGGATGTCTTTAGCTGAGATTTTTATGCTTCTACAGTGTCATGTTATTGACATGACACTTGTGTGTCATCCTTGGATACTTGTAAACAAAGGCATGATTATGTGAAACATTATGCTTACGTGCTTTCTTTGATCGGGTCGTGTTACGTGTATGTTGTGTCATATGACAGATCTTTGGCTGAGTAGCAGGTATGACCTGTTTTCCCAACTTTACCTTTAATTTTTTTAGAGAAAGCACATGCCTCATCATACTTAATAGATATAGCATCAATCTTTTGTGCATCGATGCTATACTTCTTCTTCTCTAACTCATATAACTCGTTTAGTTTGATATAATCATGATCTTTTTTCTCAATAGTTTTATGAGCATCATGCAAGCTAAGCTTCAGAGTTGATATTTCTTCATTCGTGTTACTAGTTGAAGGTTTTTCCTGTATATACCTCAATAGGGATGACAACCTTTCAACTTCAGTAGTGTAAGCTTTGATCTCTTCTAAAGATTGCTTATATTTGTCCAAGACTTTCTTGTGTTCATCTAACAAGTCGCTAAAAGCATCTAAAAGTTTATCAAGTATAAAGTCATTATACAGAGGAATGGTTGTTACCTGATCAAATGCTATCAAGCAAACATTTGCAGAGCTGTCCTCTGATTTACTGGCCTTACTTTCATGCCAGATGATGGTATTAGCATACTATCGTGATGAAGACTTTTTGTTTGGTCGTTTGTATCGACTTGTATTCTTTTCCATTGGACAGTCTTTCTTGATGTATCCAGTTTTCTTGCAACCATAGCATATAGTTTCTTCTTCATTGATATCTTGATAATCTTTCTTATTTCGGTTTGATTTCTCAAACCTCAATAATTTCTTAAAGTTATTTACAAGAAGAGATTGTTCTTCACCATCTGAATCTTCATCATACATGTCTTAGCTTGTGACTCTTATAGCATGAGCTTTGAAGGCGATAGACCTCTTTTTGGAGTAGATTCTTCCAAGCCTTGTAAGTCTAGTTCATGAGTCATCAGTTTGCCCATGAGTGTTTCAAGCGACATAGTGGTGAGATCGTTTCCTTCTATGATCGCAATGGCTTTTGGGTTTCAGTTCTTTGTTAGTCCCCTGAGCACTTTGCGAATCTTTTTATGATTTGAGTAATCCTTGCCAGGAGATGATAAAAGATTAGTAATATCAAGGAAACATGTAAACATCTGAGTGATTGATTCATTTTGCTTCATCTTGAAAGCCTCATGCTCTTGTGTCAATCTACTTATCCTAGATTCCTTCACTTATGACGTACCTTTATGAGTTACCTCAAGAAGTTTCCAAATGCCGTGTGATATAACACATGTAGATACTCTGTTAAACTCTGTCTTATCTATGACACAAAATAGCGCATTGATCGCTCTTGTATCAAGAATGGCTTATGTCTTTTCTAGATACGTATATCTATCATGTGGCTTATGTCACACCCCAGTCCAAAAATATGCGGGACCAAGCCACGTAGCAATGGCCAGCTATGTATTCAAGCGGACTCCAGTCCAACTCAAATACGTATAAGCTGTCAAGTGTCCATGTATTTATAGTATACATCCATAAATTCTACTTAACTACAAAGAAAAATTAGATATGAAATACTACAGAAGGATGATAAGAAAGCATCAACTAATGATACCTGAAAGAGAAATTCGAAGAAGTATCCCCAATATCCGATATCACATCTCAACAAATACCTGGAAGGAAACCAGCTCCTCAGGAGGATGTAGCAAGATACATAATATACATGCCAAAATAAAGTACAATAAATAACATGTGAAAGTAGTAGACAGGTAATCCAGGTGATGAAGTAATACTACTACTAGACAGACTATCGAGTCTGCGTGAGATGCACTTGAGGACGCCATTCGTACGCATGAGCTGTCACGGTGTACTCCGGAACTCTGTAAGGAAACTCCGGTAACTATGATATCTTCGCAGTCCCGATAAGGAAACTGTGGTAACTATGAAATCTTCACAGCTCTGGTAATAAGGCAGCGGTAACTTTGTAGAAAAGGAGCTCATACGCCTAGTGACTGCCCTTCCCGCCTAATGATATTGTCTGTGTCGCATCCACGACACCTCCAGCCCGACTCTAACAAATGATCAGTCTACAAATTCGTTCAAACATGTACATAGGACGTAATCATCAAATAAATGTCCAGAGATCATAAATGAGTCTCCTATATGCCGTGTAGTGTGAATCTGTGAATCATGTCTATGTGTCAGCAGGTATAATCATGATAGTATACTGATAAGGAACAGGAAAAGCATGTACGGTATATCCAGTGTGATCGACTGATAAGAAATATAAGCATGTAAATATTGTAAATCAAGTTGCAAGGTATACTTGCCTCATTCGTCCAAACTGTGCCGAGACTGTAGCACCATAGTCTAACCCAACTATCCATGAGCCACTGAACTATACTCTACGCAAATATCTATCAACCCAATCACAAACAAATATATATCACACACTTATACTTATGACTAATAACTCCTACCTCAAGAGCTTGGGTCATTCTGGTCACGTATTACCTTATGTTATCTGAGGCACTTGTTAATTATATCAACTAGAAGTAGGTCCGACTAGTCTCTATAATCATTATTTATTAATAATACGAATAACAAGTTATAGGTTTTTAAAAAACATCAAGTTTGTACCTCGTTATTCGTATAATAAAACCTACGACACGTATATCGAGACAAGATAATCAACCGCAGGGTTAATAATCTTATCTTAGTGATCCACATGGTCACCTTATCAATTTTAGCGATGTGAGATCACTGGAATCGACTGATCTCAGTTTTGATGCACAGATTCCGAAATACGAACATAAATAAGAATTAATTATAATTAATGGTGATACATAAAGAAAAATCTATAGACATCGTCGGATGATGAAACAAACATTACAAACATGTTCATAATGGTAAAAATAAGCTAGGATAGTCTACCCATAAGTCTAATTTGGATACGAGACAAAATGGTAATTTCGGGTCAAAACGATATCCATCGTTAGACCTACTTTACACTGAAAAATATGCCAGGATAAAAGTCCTCTAAATCTAGCAAATTATATGTCCATGAGTCTAGAATGATGATACGAACCCAACGCTATATCCGAAATTGTATTCCGATGAGCGGATCTCAAAATGACCCGTTGACCCGGACATTGGGACCTGGTTTGTACGGAATTGCGTGCCGAAGCCAAAGTCCTCCAAATCTAGCAAACTATATTTATATTTTAAGCAAAATGATGCTACGAGTCCACTGGTGGCATCATAATTGGAATCCAGAGTCAAGGATTCAAAATTGGAATTTTACAAGTTAAAAATTACGGTTTCGAGATGTCAACTTTGGACGTGATTTTGAATAGTAAAACATTTATAGAATTTGATGAAACTTGAATGGAATGATAGGAAATATTATCGAGTTCATGGAGGAGCTCTTGGATCTGGAATCTAGTCAATGAGTCGCTCGAAATCACTCCCAAAGTTGCAAAAAAATCACAAAATTATGAGTTCAAAATAGTACAGAAAAATAATATGGTGAGTCAACTTCTCGATCGAATTTGATCTAGCAATTGTTCATCAACTTTTAAGAAACTTGGGACATTGATAGAGAACCATACCGAGATCATATCGGAAGTAACATATCGACAAATCGGTCAATGGCGAAGAAGACTTTCGAATCTAAAATCCAAGCAAAATCACGAAATTCTAACCCTAAAATTTATAATGCGAGGACCAAAGTTGGATCAAATTTCAATGATCAAACGTACAAATCATTGAGTAAACTAGGTCAAAACTGAAGATCTATATATATAATTCGTATCACTGAAAATAGATCAAAAATTTGTGGAGAAATGAGAATGTACCGATCAACCAAAGTTGATGTGCCAAAACTGAATCAAGCTCGGTAGTCATGTCAAAATCGGAGCAAATCGCAGAATTTGAGTTTATTTCTTCATCGTGGACGTTCACCAGCGAGGTGGGGACGCGTACTCCCATCGCTGGTGACATGGAGGTGGTCGGAGCTCGTGCGCTTCCAAGGGGTCGGTCTGGGGCCACGGGAAGTCGCGTGGTGGCATCGGGTTAGCCCGACGGCTCCGACGCTGAGTGTCCCTAGTCCGGTACTGCGTTGGGCCTCGCGGTACGGCACTGGGCTTCGTTGGTGAGCTGGGAGTGGAGCTGGTTGCACTCGCCATGGAAGGAGGTGACGAGGATGTTACTGTTTTATTACGCCAAGGAGTTAGTAGCTGGAACAAGAAGGTTGCGGCTAGGGTTTTGTTGCAATGGAGGGGGGATGCGATGATATATACGTAGAGGGAAGGAGACGTATCCAGCTGTGTGGCCTTCGCGGTTGTTTGTGCATGCCTGCACCCTGTGGTCGCTGCAGTGCAGTGTACGGGGACTCCTCGCGCGCGCGAAATCAAATTTGAGGAAGAAGCATAGTAGAGCGCTTCAAAATAAATGGGCACGGGTTCGGGTCGGGTAAGCCAGTACCCGCCCACCCCAACTTGGTTTTAAAAACAAAATGGGTTTGGTTTGGGTTGCGAGCGCTCGCCTGAACCAAGATAACTCCATGTATTAGAATATATCGACTGTGGACCATAATTTTGTAGGCAATTTTCTGTGTAAAATTCTCCATGATAATATGTACCATTTAGATGGAAGGAATGAACTCCATGTATTAGAATATATCGACTGCTCCGGATGATGATTTCGAGCTTGTTCCCAAGCCAACTTGACAGAGAAAGCTCCTTGAGAAGATGGAGACCATAAGAGTATATCCTTACCTGCTTGTAGCCTAATATTTGCTTGTGCAATCTCCTCACTCACTCCTAGAGGCAGTAAGAAAAGCCTACCAACATCCCAGTTCCCATCATGTGTGAGATCCTTGATCTATTGCAGATGAGCTGACTGTGGTGTCTGATGTATAAGACCCCTAGTGATCCACTTTTCAAAATAAATACTAGAGGAGCCATCACGAACCTTTAATGTTATCCATTGTTCACCAATCTTTCTACCCCTTAGCAAACGTCTCCAAATGTGAGAAGATGTCAAACGCGCTGTAGCTTGATTAGGGTGCAGCCAAGGAAAGTATTTATCTTTAAAAAACCGAGCCCAAAGATAGTTTTGTAATCTCAGTTTCCACCAGAGCTTGATAGTGAAAGCATATATATATATATATATATATATATATATATATATATATATATATATATATATATATATATATATATATATATATATTATGCAAAACCCTAAATTTTATTTATGTGTAAGGTGCAAAATGTCGAAGCCTTTACAAGTAAGCACAAAAGGAGGACAGAAAAATAAAAGGAGCTGTGGGACAAGCCCCCGCAAACTGCCCAAAAACTAGTCAGTTGGCTAAGGAGTGCCAGTAACCCTCGCTGACGTGCTTACAGAATCTGCTGACTTTGTGAATCTGTCTGAGGACCTCCCTGATCTGTTGATTAGTAGTGTATTACTGATCCTCGTATCTGAATTTGTTGCGGTTCTTCCAAATGACCCATATTATGGCAGCTGCAACGATCTGGTGGCCGTACGAGGCACTGCCCCAGTTGACTAGAAGATCGTTGAAGCCCCCAACATCTTGGGACTGTATGTACTGATTGGAGAGGGCATTCCATACCTACACAGCCAGATCTTCTGAGTGCAAAATGTGTTCAACGGTTTTCGAATGTCGCTCCGAGCAGCCATGACAGGTTGAAGCTAAACTGAAGCCAATGGTGGTAAGCGCATCATCCGTGGGCAGCTTCTTGCATAGCGCTCTCCAAATCAGGAATGACCATTTTTTAGGAATGTAAGACTGCCAGAAAAGATCGATGATGGGGGATTGTGCACCGATTCCGCAACCACACTCCTGGCCGAAGCTAGCAAAAAAGTTCCGTTGGCAGAGAGGGACCATCTCAGAGCATCTGGGTCCGTCTTAATCTTCAGACCAGAGTGAGCCAACGCTACTGCTGCCTTCTCCTCGATCCATTCCCGGGCCCTCTCCCAATGCCAGTCTCCCTCGCTGTCCCACAGATCGCGGATCATGCCGTTGGAAGGAGCATCCGGTCGCTGCGGGAGGAGGGCGTCCCCGATCCAACGTTTGTAGAATAGGGACGATTCACCCGATCCCAGATGAAGGCGGTGTAACGCCCCAGTCCCAAAATACTTAGGACTATGTACGTATCCATGCCAGCTGTATACATACGAAGTACGCTCCAATGTATGGAAACCTTGTATGTATACATAAGATGTAAAATACAGTAATCCAAGACTAAATCTCATCCACAATGAAAATAATAATAATATAAAATTAATTTGAATAATTATGGTTCAATCGTTGGGCGGAGACAAATCCACTACCAACAAATTTTAATAGAAAAGAAATATACAAGGAAAGTAATTTGGAAGAGCGAAGGGGATGACGATCCAAGAGCAACATCTCGAAGAATAGAGCGCAAGTCATGGCCTTAGCTAGAGCACCTGCAAAAATCACAAGGCACACCTGGAGGAATCACCAGGTCCTCAGAGGGATGTAACAAGATACAGGAAGAACATGCCATATAAATACTGAATATAAACTATGCCACAATAAAAGAAAGTGACAAAACATAAATAAGGTAGCCTAACCATACTAAAGTGAACATGCAATTAAGAAACAATCCTTCGACGTATGAGCCCTGGCTGTAAATGAGATCTGGTATAGTCCCCACTTGGGCACCAGTGACCTAAGCGCATGACGTTAAAAAATGACAGTGGCCAACCTGAGAGGCTAATCATACCCGTATCTCTAGCGGAGCTTCCGGGTTACAAGGGATCGTGCAATCGAAGTCCATACGTCAGGTATTGTCCGCCCCACCCAATGTACCTATCTAAGTCGCATCCACGACCATGTTTCTCTACTAACTGCTAAGTCTCCTAACATGCTCCTATTAGCTGTTAGTCCTAACGCATGCGTACTGGAGATCAGCCAACACGCAATGACCTCTACATGCCACTCACCTCACACATCCTCGTGGTACAACTGTGTCAAAATATATGCGATACACTACAAACGGTAGTCCCTTAACTCTAGGTCTATATATAATCAAAGGATAATAACAAAGTACAGCTAATATTACTGAGCATGCACTAGATCAGGAACTGTAATAACGGTACAGCAAAAAAAAATTGAAAATACATACATAGTGATATGCAATATATAAATTGTAGACTAATTATAAACAATAAAATATGGCAAGGTATCTTGCCTGGTGGTGTTGCCTGGTGTGATGAGATGATCGTGATGTCCTACTTTGTCCAATAGCCGAAATCGATGCATGAGGGTCGGAATTCACAAAAAAATAGAAATGCATGAATTAGACATGATTTGTGGTACTCGCGGAGACTTTGTGGAAATAAGTGCTTATTACTGATTTGAAGATATTTATATATACTTGAAAATCACTTCCACGTAACTACTTGAAAATATTATATATATATATATATATATATATATATATATATATATATATATATATATATATATATTTATATATATATACACAAAATATATATATATATATATATATATATATATATATATATATATATATATATATATATATATATATATATATATATATATATAGTCAAATATATCCTTAGGCAAAATAAATTTTTAAGGCAAGATAAAATTTAATTAGATAGATATACTTAGTAATATTTCTTTAAGTCACTAAGATATATATATATATTCAAAATTTCTCAAAATAATATATTACGACATTTTTTTTCCAAGATTTTGAAATTATCTATATAAGGCCCACGCCCTTTTTGTTTACAAAATAAGCTTTTAGAATAATACTAATGGGGTACTATTAATAATACTAGTATTATAACAATAAAATACATTTAACTATTACTACATAAGTTATACTAGTAATTAGGAGTTACAAATACACTTGTAATTGTTTACCTAAAATATGAAACCAATAATAATAATAATAAAGATCATAATAATAATATCAATACTAGTAAAAATATATATATTTATTTTTTTTAACAGAACTCGGCCCATAGGGCTTGTCCCAAAATATAGTTATTAACCTTCTTTCTTTTTTTTCTTTTTTTTACAAGGCCGGCCCAATCTTTATTATAACTCACATATCACTTGGAGAGAGAGAGAGAGAGAGAGAGTTAGTAAAGAGAAAGGAAAGGGGAGGAAAGCAGAGGGAGGAAGAAAGAGGAAGAGGGGTTACCGAGGGCTGCACGGCGCTCGGCCTGGCGGCGGTCGGTCGGAGCTCCGGCGGTCGGTCGGAGCAGGGTCCTGTGCGCGCGGGCACGACGACGGCGGCTGGACATGCCCTGGTGCGCCGACGACGAAGAAGACCGTGGCTGGTTGCCGGCGGCGTGGTCGCACATTGGGCGGGGCGCAACGGCGAAGTCGCTGGTGGCTCGAGGCTGGTGATGGGCTTCGGCAACGGACGCGCGACGAAGGAAGGTGAGGGGATTCACTGTGCTAGCGGTGACGGCGGAGGCTGGGCGTCGGGAGCCGGCGGTGACTCGGACTGGAGACCGTGGGTGAGGCGGGAGCCCACCGGCGGCGGTGCGGCACGGTGGCTTCCCGTGCACGCGGAGGGAAGCTCGACCGGAGGGTGCTCGACGAGACGGAGATGGAAGCTCGGCCACGCGGAGGTGAGGTTATGTTCCCCCCTTCTTCTTTACTTTGTTGGGGGATGCTGGGTCTGGTGGAGACGACCGGAGATGGTCGGCCAGAGTGACGGGTGACGTGGGTGCAAGGCTGCTGTGCCGTGGAGGCGGCAGTAGGAGGGGCGATGTCGGAGAGATGAGGCTACGGTAGTGGTGGGCTGAGTTTGGGTTGGACGGGTTTGTTGGCCGGGGGATTGGTTCTGTGGTTGTCGTCGTTGGAAACGACAGGAAGGAGGAATGCAGTGGTAGGGGTCAGGACGACGAACGCTGTGGTGAGGACGACGGTGATGGTGGTTGTGGGCTGAGAGGGATTCAGATGGTGGCGGGGATTGGGTTTCTGTGGTTGTCGTCGTGTCCGAGGATGTCGGGCACGACGAGAATAACTGTAAAAAGGACTGGAATGAGAATATGTGGGCACAAACACGATGCACAAATTGTGGAAATTTTTGGTTGTAGATGTTTTTGGAAAAAAGAGAAGGCTTCTCCTTATATAGGAGGTCGGGTCCCGATTTAGATAAGGACGGAGATGGTTTAAATCCCCATTAGATATTCTATTATTAAATTTAAAACAAAATAAAACCATTTTTGATAAAATTCTTCAAATCAAAACTAGATAATAGCTTAGAACAAAACTATTTAATCTATCCAAATAAAATCGAAAATTCAATTTAAATCACTATAGATTCATTTAAAAATGTTTCCATAAATTTTAAATATTAATAATTAATTAATTTTGAAAAATCAATAAACATTTAGATATTAGAATTATCATTTTTGCAAATAACTATAATTCATTTTTGTGAAATCAAGTGGACATGAAATAAATTTCATGTCACTCGCACATACCTAATATATTCACATAAAACAATAGTTTTCTAAATTACTACTTATATTTGAACAACGAAATAAATAATCCTTTTTATGAAAATATACGGTTTTGGAAAACTTCCATTGGGTTTACAACTTGCAACAAATAAATTATTTATCATATATTATTTGAAAGTTATATTTCAAAAAAATGTTTTCAAAAAATATGTACCTCGCACATGTTCACACTCGACGAGCCATACGAAAATGCGAATTTATATGCGACATTCAATACGACAATTTCGTACGCGACGTTTACATACGAAGTACAAATCAGTACCAAATTATTTATATATAAAAAAATTATAGTAGAAATTTAAGGGTGTTTTACATTCTACCCAACTTAAAAGAATTTTGTCCTCGAAATTTAGGAGTAGCTAGGGTAGGTAGGGTCGAAGAAAGGACGAGGAGTTTAAGGCGAATATATAGGCACATTCAGTGACAAGTGTCACGACCCGCTCCCGAATAATCGGATACGAGTCAGACACGCCCAGCCTACGTTGGGAGATACAACCTAGTAAGCTGTACTAAGTATCTAATATCTCAAGTCTCATCATGAAATCATATCACAGCATCTAAAACACGTGCTAACCAATATTACAAATCACCATGTCTTATAATATAAAATATCAAATTTGAAGGTAAACCTGTACAACAAAATCCCCATACATCACTAATCTCCTCGTAGCCTCCAGGCTAGCAAAATATCAACCCGTCCTGCCACCCATGAAGCTATGGTAGAACGTTCCGACACCTGCAACGTATCCTGTCAGAAAAAGAGCAAAATACAACCCCGATAAGAAGTACTAAACAATGTAAACTGAAATGCATGAAAAGAGTCACAATATGAACTATGGTACAAGACAGAAATATAAAAATGTAGTACATGAAAAACGATGAACTATAGTACCAGATCCTTAACAATGAACTAGACTATCAGTGTAACATGCAAGTGAAATAACTATCAGAGTATGTGACCGGCTGGATAAACAATGAACAAGAGCACATGAATAATGGTACGGCTTAGAGTCCTACGTGTACGATGTGAGACCTAAGCTATTAGTCAATGCCTAGCTAAAATAGGATTGGTCACATATCTGTAGTGTTTCTCCACCCCAATTTACAAGTAGAGAACAATGAACTATGAACAATGAACGGTGAACAATGAACAATGAACAATCGTGTGTACAACGTGTCAATATGAAAACATGAAGCAAGACAGAAATACAGAGTAAAGAGATCGAATCGGTGTACTTGCCTTACTTTGGAGATCGAGTATGGAGATAAATCTCTATGTCCACCTAAATTAGGACAAGAATAGGTTAAATTCTAGTCAATGGCTTTATCTAGCTATCTATTTGCTAACCATCTGTACACAGCTAATTTAACCATTTATAACTATACCACCTAAATATACATATATTAGCTATCAATATTTTTATATAAAATATATCCTAGCTCTAATCCAGATAAATACCTATAAAATTCCTTAACTATATTTTAACAAAAATTATTATAAAATATCACTAGCAATATCTACAACTATTTAGCATATTAGTAACTACACCAAGTTTGGAGTAGGTTAAGCTAAAAACAATATATGTTAGCAAAATAATTCTTTGTAAAACATTTAGAAAAATGCAGTATACCATTAGAGATTAAATCCTTAATAAATAATTTGTAGATAAAAATATTTAAATAGATAAAATTTTATGGTAAGAATCTAGGTGTCAAAAATTCTTTTTGAACTAACTGGATGCAAAGTCCTTTGCAAAAATATTTATTATATAATCATTTAATATACATGATAAATATTAATGAAATAATATGAATTTAATTTACTATTAATACATTACAGTTACTAATATACATCTATATCTAGCTTACATATAATATTAGTCAATACATGCAATATACTTAAACTACAATCACTGTACATAAAAATGCAACAGACTTACTCTTCAAATCTTGAAGAGTCAAGGATTCCTCAATTTCGAGGAGGCACAGGCCTACCTCTGCTTATCCAATATATGCTATCACTAACAACTAAGGAGAAGGAACATAGAAAGTAAAGAAAATAAGTAAAGAGAGAACTATCTCGGGGGAGGACTCATCGAGAAGTGTGACGCCGGAGGCTGGGCTCGGGAAACCAGTCGGTCGGAAAGGGCGACCTAGTGGCGAATCTCTCACGGCTGCATCGACGGATCTCGCATGGTGTAGCTCCCCTTCCCAGAATTTTTGAAATATTTTTATTATTTATTTGAATTGAATGGTGATTTTAGATTTTTTTTATAAATAATTATTTTAGTTAATTATTACGGTAGATGACTGCAACCATGGTTGAGATTTAGAGTACAAGGTGACTAAAAATTGTGGCACTGATAGAGCGGTGGCGTGCTTTGACTAGTGTTTAGCCATAGTAGGGGAAGGCCGAGCCATAGAGATGTCCTAACTAGGAAAACCAGGCCAAGTTATGACATGACCATTATAAATAGTTTATTTATTCATTAATAATATTATTTGACGATTAGGAGACCCGATTGTACCAAACCAGTCCGGACTGGGCCCGTAACAAGCCTAAGCCCATGTAGTCATGCGATACGTCCAACGACATTCGTGTTGGGGTATTTTGGTATGATTGTGTTGCATTTCGTTTTAATGATCTGATGAATATTTTCTAAATATTTATCAATTAAATATTATAAATATTGTTATTATTATCATTATTATTATTATCATTATTATTATTATCATTATTATTTTATTGAGGATATTAGTATATATTATTATTATTATTGGTTATCTTATTTCTGTCAAATAAACATAATGTATATGTGTATGTGTATATAAATATATACGATGTACGTGTATGTTTGTATGTATGTATAAATAAATATACAGGTATTTGTGGATATGTGAATAAATTGTATGTGAATATATATGTGAATATATTGTTTGTGTATATACTTAAGTAAAATATATATATGTATGTATAAATAAATATACATGTATGTAGGTGTATATATATAAATAAAGTATGTATATATATAGGGTTATATAGTATATACATGTGTATATACATATATATTACTTGTGTATATACATATATATTATATGTGTGTATATATAGATTTATATGTATTAATATATGTATATACATATATACTTAAAATAGAAAAAAAAAGGAAAAAGAAAAGCAAAAGCCAAAGCCCAGCCCATTCGGGCCATGCCAGCTCAGCCCAGCCCACTTAATACCCCAACCCATACCCAAGAGAGCAACAACAGCAGTAGGCTATTAAAGCCCGACCCCAGGAAGGATTTAGATATATTCGTATACAGAGAGATCGAGCGAGAGAGAGAGCGAGGACGAGGCAAACCCTAAACTTCGACGCGCCCCCATCCCGCGCGCGCGCGCCCGCGCATCCTCCGCACCGCCGCCGTGGCGGTCGGCCGCTGGCCGGAGGCGGCAGGCCGACAGAAGCCACGGCAAGAGCAGGGCAAAGCAGCAGTAGCAACTATGCGTCGGGCTATTTTCGCGACGTTTTTCTCGCTGGATCGCTCAACCATTTTGAGAACCATTTCTTCAGGTACGCACACAACCTATACACCTATTAACCCCATCAGATGGTTTTATTTAAAACAGATTAAAACCCTGTAGAAATTCGTCGAAAAATCGACAAAAAATCTGTTTCAAAAATAGGGCAACACCCAACCCAGACCCATCTTTGGAAGGGAAATTATAGACAGTACAGTTAGGATTTTCGAAATCCACCTGAACATGTTTGTAGACAACCTAACCACGAAGAAAACCTCCTTATTAGTTTTATTTATCGTGGATTAGAAAGAAGTAGAAATCGGATTGAAAATCAAGAAAAAACACAAAAAATAGTTTTCAAAATTTAGAAATTTCTCCGAGACGACGTGCGTCCCGCCATTCCGGGCGACGTGGTCACGAACCGAAAGCATCGAAAGCTGCGTAACGGCTTCGTGGTCGTGTGGGCTTTAACGAAATTCAAATTGGTCGCGTGTACACGACGAATTTGATACGTATCCGTCGAAATTCACCGTATTGTTGTAGGGTGTGAAAATTATGACACGCTGACATAAGACTCAGCCAAAGTCATACGCTCAGTTAAAGCCATACGCTCAAGGCCATACGCTCAAGGCCATACGCTCAGCCAAGGCCCTACGCTCATCTAAAGGCCGTACACTCAGTGAATATTTTAATATTTCTTGAGATGACAGCACAGCATGTATTTAATGAAGGATGAATCTGACACTTCGTCTTTCGTGCAAAGACAGCTGCCCTATGAAGATTAGCCGTCGTATAGGTTTTCGAGAAATGATTTTGTCTCTTACGAGGACAGCTCAGCAGCCATCATAAATAAAGAGCCATTATTACTGTCATTTCTGACAGTCTGTCAGCCATCATATCTGCAGCACGACGCTCAAGAAATATTTGTCAGTATTTGAAGATATGGCGTATTTGAAAAGATTGAGAACAGCCACGTGTCTACTCCCTCAATGCATACGGCTCCTTGCCCAACCAAGTGAGCGTATGGACCTCATACGACTTCTTCCCAACCAAGTGAGCGTATGGACTCCATACGACTTCTTCCCAACCAAGTGAGCGTATGGACTCCATACGACTCCTTCCCAACCAAGTGAGCGTATGGACCTCATACGACTCCTTGCCAACCAAGTGAGTGTATGGACTCCATACGACTCCTTCCTAACCAAGTGAGCGTATAGACTCCATACGACTCCTTCCCAACCAAGTGAGCGTATGGACCTCATACGACTCCTTGCCAACCAAGTGAGCGTATGGATCCCATACGACTCCTTCCCAATAATGAGCGTATTAGCCTTCTATGGCTCTATGCTGTCCAAGTCAGCGTATGCAAGACATGTGCCTTTAAAAGCTAGCGTATGACTCTTTTTCAACAAAGATAGCGTATCACAGCAAAGGCATCCAGGATGATTTTCAACATACAGTCAACACACGTTCTCACGTGTCCTGTACTCAGTTACCCACTTATCCAGAAGTTATGCAACGTGGCATCCATGCCACCAATCTCTCCTAGATATATCCCACTACTTTCAACCGCACTCCAACGTGTCTCCATCAGAATTTGCCACGCGTCCCTGCAGTTATGCATACGTCAAGTAACTGACTGAGCGTATGCTTCAGAACAGTTATCCAGAACTCTATAAAAGAGAGTTTCTTCATCTTCATCAGACACTACAGACAATTCAAAGAGAACAAAGAGATTGCCCAGTTGCTGTCCAAGTTCTTCGAAGTTCGAGTTTTTTTTATCGCATCGTCCAAGGGATAAAGTAATCATCTTCTAGATTAGATTCCTACAGTTGTAATTTCTCAGATACAAAATAAATAAAGTGAATTTATTTATGGAAAACAAATTGGCGACTCTGCTGGGGAAAGCTGTCTCCTCCAACGAGATAGCAACAACTCAATGCGATACTTCGTCGATCGGCTCGACGAAGAAGACGATGGTCGTACAATTCGACCAATCTGCTTACGAAGAAATGCTCAAGGCGAAGGAGGGCCGAACTGCTTCCTCCGCTCTTCCTGCTGCCAAGAAGAAGGGACACTCTGTCTATGTCCCTAAGTCTTCTTCAACAGCCCGAGACGCTTCTGTCACTTCTCACGCTGACAAGAACACGTCTTCAACTTCAACGAAGCACAATTCGGCTTCTCTGAACACGGCAACAGTGGCTTCTCCTAGTCACGCTGACAAAGTGGGTTCTTTAACCAAGTCAGCGTGTCCAAGGAAAACCATCTCTGGACATGTCAAAGTCTCTTCTCCCTCTACTCTTACGACAGCAGTCGGCTCTTTAGCCATTGATGACTCTGTGCGTATGGCAGTCAAAGGGCAGCGAATGGCAAAGGCAGCGTATGCTAAGCCAAAGCCAGCGTATGCTAATAAAAAGGCAGCGTATGACCAGAAGTCCAAACTGAAGTCAGCGTATGCTAACAGATACAGTCCTTTGACTGTTTCTCAAAATCAAGCTGGGGGTTCTCTTCCACAGAACATACAAATGATTCCCCCTCAACTTGTACATCTTGTGCCAACCAAGGAGAAAGACTCTTTAGTCAACTTCTCTACTCCTAAGGTCTTTACCTCTGGAGTTAATTTGACTAGTACTCTTACTAGATCAAACAAAGGAAAACGTCTTTTGGCTAATTCCTCTAAAGATGGATTATTACCGACTTCCAGTCGGAATAATACCCATCTTCCTTCTCTCAAAATTTTTCGATCTGAGAAAGGCAAATTACAAGTATCCAAGACTGATACCAAAGTCAAATCTCCTACGGATCTTCGTAACAAGCTTAATCAGAATCGTCTCGGTTCCACTGAGACAAGTATATTAGACCCTGATGCAGAATATGCCAAGAACTATGTGGCTCAAATTAATCAGTCTTTATACACTCAAGAACCGAGAAGACAGAAGAACAAAAGACAAGTTTCTACACAGAAACTATCTTCAAGTACTTCCCAATCTGTTCCTACAGATCTCCGGGATTATTTGCAAAATAAACGGAGAATCGATACTCCATCAGGCTATGACATTGCTCATATTTGCCATGAAAAGCATGGTTGCAACTTCCAACCTCGGGTTGTGATTCAGTGTTATTGTTCACCAAAAAGACGATCTGTTTTCGAACGGATTCAATATGAACCAATATTGGATGAAGATGAACCTCTTTATGCTTCTGTCAACATGACCTCCAGAAATATTGGGGGTAGCATACGGTCTGATGCTATATCAGATTCTGAAGATGGTGTTTATCTCGGCACCCGATCCAGGACCGGAGCCTTGGCCAGGGTCTCTTATTCTTCTCATCCAAGTGGTAATCCAGAGATCACAGAGGATTTCCTTGGAGAGTCCAACTTTCCAGTATTGACTCCCGTAAATAGCCCCGGAAAAGATACTGACTCACACAGTGATGATTCAGAACAAACTGTTTCATCATCTATTCCTCGAATGATTACCACTTACATGGCAGAGGGCAATCATGAACCTTCAACTAGCACCGAAGCTCATGAACAAAGGATTTCTTCCTTAAAACAACAGTTGCGAGCTATGGCAGATACATTGAATGCTATGCACACTCTTATGCAAGCTCAGCATCAAACTCAGCAAGTCCAACAGACAGCCCCTCAAGTTGTATTAAATACTCCTGTTGCTCCAAACCCGGAACCCTCTACTATTCCGGGGGTACAATCTAATGTTCCTGTACAACCCACTCTAAGTCAGTCTGGAGCTGGGGGTGGTACATATGCTGCAGTCCCTCCTCCCAATTACACTCAACAAGTTACAACTCCCCAATCTTCTGGAATTATTACTGAAGAGTTAAGGAATCTCCGAACTCAATTCGAGGCATTCAAACAGAAGGATGGTTTACAAAGGTTAGGTATCAAGCAACCTTACCCGATAGAATGAAAGCAAGTATCATATCCTCCTAAATACAAGCCTCCGACTATCTCTTTCTTTGATGGGACAACCTCCCCAAGTCAGTTCGTTAATCACTTTGAGGTAATGACTGATCAACTGCAACCAAGTGACGCCATCCTTACTCGGGTGTTTGTTGGGTGTCTCAAAGGAACGGCTTATGAATGGTATAGAAGTCTCCCTGATGGGTGCATTACCTCATTTGCCAGTTTTAAGCAAATGTTTCTTGAACGGTTCTATGAAGAGCTCAATGACATGACCATGTCAGCCCTCATAAGAATTAAACAGAAAAATAATAAAACCACCGAGGACTTCATTGAAAGATTCAGAAGAGAAGCCCTCAAAATGCCTCTCGGAACTCCCGATGCTGTTACTATCGACACTTGCAAGTCGAATCTCTTACCAATCATCAGCATGTGGACAGGGTCTACTCAGTTCCAAGATTGGCCTTCTTTCATCGTCAGTGCCAAGGCTGCTGAAGTCAGTACTGAGACCTTCAAGGGTCTGGGGGTACAAATGGCTCCCAAGGAATCAAATCAGAGTGCTAGCAATAGTACTCGACCTAACAATCGCAAAGGAAAAGAAGCTCTTGAAGTCAATCTCCAAAGCAGTAGTCAAGAGGTAAAGACTACCCAAGCTACTCCAGCTCCAACAAATCAACAACAGAGACCTCCTCGGCTGAAGGAAGAATATTCTTTCGACGATGACGATGTTCAGGGTATCTTTGAATGCTTGCTCAAAGGTAACAAGATTCAATTGCCAGAAATCAAAAAGCCTGATGAAGCCAATAAGATAGATCATCCAAAATACTGTCCATATCATAGAATGCTGGGTCATACAATCCGGTCTTGCTATGTATTAAAAGGAAAGATCCAAGAGATGATTAAATCAGGAGCTGTGACACTGACACCCAAAGACAAGACAGTCACAGCAAATGTAATTTTAATGCAGTTCGGTGACTTCCCTCCTTTAATGGTAGAAAGTGGGATTGTTCCTATCCCCAAAGCAACTCTCGAAGTTGTGAATATCCCACCAGCACAGAATGAAGGACTTGTTCCTGTCACAACTAAGAAGGGAGAGATCATGTGGATTCATCCAGATTTAATGACGGAGTTTGAGACGTCTTCCTCTTCTCCTCGGAAGACTCCTTTATCTAAAAGAAGTTCGGGAAGACTAAGTCATGCAATGTGACTTCTAGTTTCACACCCAATTTTTATCTAACCTCTACTTTCATCTTGGCAGGAAATTCACTCCCTACGGAGATAAAATCTGTACCTCAATCTGAAGATAGGTACAAGCCTGCATTTTATCTATACAGTTCACAATCTTGTAAATTAATGGCGAAGATGGGTTATGATTTAGCCACTGCTCCTGGTTTGAACTCAGGCAAAGAACTCTGAGCACCTTTAGCCATCACTATGAGACATAATCAATCTCGTGTTGGCCTTGGTTTCTGGAATGAAGCTCTCATCAAGCATAAAAGAACCAAGAGCAAGATAAAGAATTACAATATGGTTTCCATAGACCCTGAACCTGAGCCTGAAGGCGAAGTTCTTGCTGGAACTCGGTCAGGAAAAATATATCTGAAAGATTATGCTGAAATTCTTGAAGAAACTTCTGATGTCCCTCCGGTTACGGCTCCAACACCAGTCTCTACTGAAGAGCCTTTAAATGTTCCTGTTGAGACAGTTCCTTCCAAACCAACAGCAGCTGACAAAGGCAAACAACAAGTCCACTTCGACAAACCATTGAAGAAGTCATCTCCTACAGGACTTGAAAAGCCTTATAATTTTGATATATTGGCTCAACTAGCCAATACACCAGCTAAATTATCAATCTTTGAGCTCTTACGCCTCTCTAAAGAGACCTC